>JBBPMJ010000074.1:47119-92206 GCA_038090255.1 Austroboletus niveus
TAGTTTTCCAGCCGAGATCACGAGAGAATTTTTTCATCTTGCGCGATTGTCAGGATTTATTTACTTTCCCACCCCTAACCTTCCGGATATGGGGTCTCCTATATAAGGTATCTGCGATACCCAGTGTCGGTCATACGCCCTTAGGGCAGGACTTGGTCTGTGCGCACTAGGACATGGTCCATGCACCATACTCAGTAGCTATAAGTAGTCGGTCCCCATGTAGACTACTCCTTAGCTTTGATATCTCTAGTCACAGCCTAGCTCTTCATTGAGCTTCTCTCTGTGTGCTTCCTGCTAGTGATCGTCAAGCTCATCCTTGGCCTCTGATCTCATGCCATCCGATGTTCGACCCTGATAGTGATGGTTTGTCACTTTGAGTTGGCTCTGCTCAATCGCATTTGGTGCAGGCTTTGAAATCAGATCTCTGTACGTTGATACATTGACCTATTGTTTTTGCTCTTTTGTTACTCAAATAGATGTGTCTTTGTGGCATCAAACATGTACTCCATTTTTTAGTGATCCAGAATCTTGGTAATATCGTAAATGGCAGCTTGTCTCTGGATTGTTCGACGTAAACAGGGTGAGAGTGTATACCCTGCATTGGCAAGGTTGGCTGACAGCAGGTGCCCAGTGCAGCTGGGATGAGCCTTATTCACTCACAATTTGCTCAAAGCATAGCAATCTGCTTTGTGTGGACTGTATGCTCATAGCACTCATTCAGGGATGTGAACCCAAAATTCACATGCACGACGGTGTTTACTGTATTTTTTTTAGCAGGTATGATGTTCCAAAACACGCTGGTTCTCAGATCAAAATCACAATTGTGACCCTCCTTGCTCCCATTCTTTCATAAATATCTAGGTTCTGGCCTCAGAGCAATCTCACTTACCGTTTTAATTCTCCATTAAAATTTGACGGAGATACCCTTAGATTACTTAGATCTCAAGGTGTGTAGTCAGGTCTGTCACTGGCCCCAAGCTATTTATTAGGAGTACCAGAATTGGGAAATCTACTTTATTTTTGCATTAATCAGACCGACAAGTCAAAATAGCAGTGACACGAATCATGGAACCATCCATTAACGCCGCCTCCATCTATGGAAATATACTAATTTATGAGTTTTTAGTTCAGAGGGTGGGGCTCCGAGGCTTTAGCCAGATCATTATATTGTATCTCCACACCTCATAACTTACACAAGGGTACTTGGCAACGATCAAGTTCCTTTCTATTGTTTAGACTTTCAGCTCAAATAAAAACATTGGGATTCTGTCAAAGGACATCGAAGCATCCCCCCGGTATGCAATTCCTGAAATGGAACCCCCCTACATCGCTATCAAGTTAGTATCAACTTGAGCAGACGGGTTGGAACAAGTCAGGGTGCACCCCGAGTTCAAGCTACGATAACTGACAAGTTGACTTTCTCGTGATCCGACCCCACAATGCGGACTGCTCGCTAGCGATGTGTGAGTAAAGTTCTCTGTACGATACATTTGGAAACTTTACTTGAAAGTGGCTCAATCTACCGTAATCACACGACATATCAAATCTCACCCATTTTATTGACTTGCCCGCACCGCGGCGTTGCTAACCATTCTCTCTCCACAGCTCAGGGACGGACGACCCTTCTCGGCCCGGATATGTATGTAAATGAAGTTCCGGCGGTATGGCGTTGTTGTGCACCGTGAGTTTAATGAGATGCGGCGGCCCTAGCGGATCGACAGGCTCCGGCGGCCCCGCCGCCCGTGTCAAATGGAGAAACGTATATTTGTACGCCCCCGAACGTTCATTGCCTGGACATCGGCCGACGCATATCCACTCCGTTCGATATGTCAGCTCAAAGCTATCAAGATTCAGCATTCACCAAAAAAAAAACATTTGTTAGAATAGAAAGGTACGTAAACCTAGTGTAGAAGGAACCGGTACAATAATGGGCAAACAGTCCTCGTCCGACCTCCTACCCGCACGCTATCCAACCATCAGAGCCATGAGTTATATATGTACAACAAAAAATAGTCTGAAGTAAAGATTACATCCCCAACAACATTCTGGAAGAAGAAAAAGACCCACCCCTAAGACCCCTGATTCCGCCTCCACGTCGAAAAACTAAGCGCACCAATCACACCCACGACCAACAACGCCGTCCCAGCACCGACCAAACTCGGCACGTACACATACCACGCACTATCCATGTCTTCCTTACCCTTGACCTCGTTCAAAAACACAAGCTCCTCCTTCTTGGACCGCCGTCGCCGTATCGTCGCCTCACGCTCCGAATACTCCTCTCCAGAGTAAACGCTCGCAGGCGCAGACGGGTGGACCTCGATCGACGGCATCTCGAGTTCGTGTGCGCTGCTTGTCGCAGTGCTTGAACCGTCGTCGGGGATGACGGGCACGTCGAGCTCAGGATGGAGCGCCTTTGCGCGGTCAAAGTAGCGGCTCGCCATCTCTCGGTCGCGTTTCCATGCCTCGGCACCGCCTTCGTTGGGTTGAGGGGGTGGGGGAACGCGAATAGACGAAAGCGTCGAGTAAGAGGCAGACAAGAGAATGGATGCGGCACCTTCGAGATGTAAAAGGCCCGCTTCCAAAAAGAGCTGGGCCAGGCCCAGAGGCCCTCCGATACATTGTAGATAATAAGACACCGTCCCCCGTTGCTTCTCCTCGTCGACATCAATCACGTTGAGCGGTGTTTGAAGAGGCAAATAATGCGTGACGAGTTTCATCGTGGCAGAAGACAAATGCGCTTGGTGCCAGGCGCGTCTAGAACGACGTCAACGCCACAAAACGCCGTCGAGCAACGAGCAACCTACACAAAGCATTCAAACGCCTCCTCCCTGTCCTTGCGAATGTCAAATAGTTCAATGGCAGACAAGACAAGACTCGTCGGATCCATGTTATACTTGCCCTCCGGATCCGTATCCAAGGAGGTGGGCACGGGCGCACATGGCGACAGCTCTTGCGGCACGGGACCCACGATAAGCGACGGCCAAATGATCGATTGCTCCTTCTCCAAATGCAGCGTCAACAGCCGCCCTGAAGGCGATGGCAACGACTCGAGCGACGAAAACGACGACAGGGCATGCGGCTGCATCGCAGGGGACACCGCACCCGACGCGCCCGGGCCTGATCGGCGCAGTTGATACCCCGATCCAGACCCCGACCGCTCATCGCCCGACGACACGGGAGACGCGAGCCCGGGCGAGACGGTCACCTCCTCCGCGTCCGACGTCTGCCCGCTCTCGAGCGACGCCGCAAAACTGCTCGATATCTCGGGGTCGGAGACGAATGCGTACGACGACTGGGTCGAGGTGGTGGAGATGGTCGACGTAGTGCGTTCACGCGCCGAGAGGCGCGACGTTCGGGGTTCGAGCTGCCATGCCGAGTTGGCCACGTCCACATTTCCGTACAGACGACCCTGCCACGTTGACCATGAGAATTCGAACGACCAAGAAAAAGAGTAGAAGCATAGCTGAGGTCATGTCGGAAGCCCGCCCCGTCGGAATAGGCGACGGGAGAGCACGAGCGCTTACCTTGACGATGGGCTGCTGTCCTCTCACGCCAGCCAAGAGATGGTCCCGTTCTATCACCACCTGTCAGAATGAAGCATGAGCGTCAGAGGGAACTTCACTTGAACATGGGCTCCAGTGCTGAGAGCACGTACTAGCACGTCTTCCTTGGGGGTCTCGTAGGGTACGAGGAGCAACACCGTCGCCTGTAGACGATGGTGGATAGTGAGGATGGGATGCCGTGGGGTTTGTGAGAGTGCTTCACCTGATCATGAGACTGTCATGACGGTCAGCCGAGAGAGGGTTACGCCACCGGGTTCGGTGGAGTGGTGGGGCTGGTACGCACCTGATGCCAGGAATAAGGTTGTCTGTGTGTGTCTTGGAGTTTGTCCATCGTCACTGTCGGTGGAAGAAGTAAAGAGGACTTGGAGGGCTGCAAGCATCTCAATTGGTTGGAGAGCGGAGTCAGAACGCGGCAGCCTTCACGTGCAGTCGCACAGGAGCTCAGGCCACCGCAGCAGTCCTTGCCAACAGCTACAAGAAAGCATTCGTGAATAGGGTATGGATCACTAATCTGCGGTATTCGAAAGCATAATGCGAAAATAACAAGTAAAAGAAAATGTCGGCTTTCGTAGCGTATGTAGAACGATAAAATGAAATCGAAATGAAGAAACATTCATTTTGCTACTTTTGCAGTTTCAGCTATTCTCTTCAACGTGTCCTTTTCTGCCTGCATATGTCGGAGGAGCAAACCATCCAACCTTCTGGACGACTCCTGAAACACCTCGGGCTCATTTCGCCATCGTCGAATGCTCTCGTTCCCAGCCGATGCAGGGCGGGAACCAGGCGAAGGCTCCAACGGAAGTAGATGCTCCCGTGACCGTTGAGCGAGTGACAGGTGCGTCAGCGACTCTCTAGCCCCTTTGAGACTCGAAAAGTACGGATTCTTGGGGGCCACGTGTCCCACGGGCCTCCGTCGTTCATGGGGCACGACGGAGGGATAATAAGGTTCCTTGGCCCCTGGGTAGACGTTCGGCGTGGAAAGGTTGCCTAACCGCATCAATTTGACTCTATGAGGCGAGGGTTCATAAACAGCGGTGACGTCCTGATCTGTTTCGCTCGCGCTATCGTCAGAGTCGTCCAGCTCAATCATTGATTCTGCGTGGGCCTGTATGTGATCAAAGAACTCGGCAGTGGAGGATGGGGGTGGCGCGGATTGAAGCGCAGAGTGGAAGCTCTGCGACGAGGCATTGACGGGTGGCGAAGGTATATTTACAGATTGTGACATGGTGGAATTGGATGCAAACGAGTGGACGGTGGCTTGCGATGATGACCGTGTGGATGGTATAGTAAATATCCGGGAGGACGTGGTCTGCAAAGGAACGTAACGTGTGCGAGGTGGTGGTGACAAGGCAAAATGTGCGACAGACGAAGACGGCCTGGGTGGAGGCGACATGGTAAACGGGCGTGGGTTTTGGTTAAGTACATGTGAGATGACAGGGTCATCGGAACTTTCCCCAACACCTCCCGAGTTGACAGAGTAGTAGCCATCTGACCATCTATCGCGAAATGCGGATGCGGTCGGCGAGGGTTGCGAGTAATCCGAGACAGACGCTCGGCCGTCCGTGCCTGTGCTATGCACGGTCAAGGCAAGCGATGGCCTCCCCGGAACTTCGTCGACGACTTGATCGTCAAGCTCACTGCTCGTGTAACGAGATGTCGCGGTTGCTCTGCTCATTCGCTTGTCGAGGAATGAAGGAACTGGTGATGGCACAAAGGTGGGCATAGGTGGGCTTTTTGGCGTGACAGTTCCATTCGTCTTGGACTCGTGCTTTTCGGACAGCATGGGAGACGACAGAGACTTGCGTAGGAACTTTTTCGGCGTTTGGAATGTACTGCTGTCCACGACATTGGTCTGCGACTGGGAGAACGGACCGGTACCGTACGGTCGGCGTGGGGGTGGGGAAAGTGGTGTGTGTGGTACGGGCGTCTCTACCCTTAACAAAGCAAGATTCGAAAACCTTCGGAAATCCGGTTCCCTCACAACAGCAGGCGGTGGTTGGCTCAACAACGGACTGGCCACCGGGGGAGGTGGTGCGACATCCTCCGAAGGATCAATGATAGGGTGACTTATAATCTTTTGGTCTAGCAGCCTCCTCTGCTGCTCTGCCCCTTGATCGGGACGAAGTGAATCTGACGATTGTGCACGGAAGGGAGATTTCGTCGGGGTGGAGGCACGAGAAGCAGGAAATGTCGCAGTTGAGTTGTTGAGGGAATGCCCCACTGCTTCCCGAAGCAACGCCTTTCTCCATGCGTCCTCGCGAGGATCCAGAGATGACTGGCCGGGAGTACCCGGAGGTGGTAACCGTTCTGCCAAAATAGCTGCACCAACCGAATCTTCGATGCCAAGCCCATGAAGCGCTGAAGCCTGCAACGCCAAGGGGTAATTGGCCGATGGGGGTGGTACATCAACCGCCTCAGTGGGATCGACGATGCCATCAAATGTGGCAAATTTAGCCTTCCGAGAAGCACGATCCCGATCCAGCAGAAAGTCGTGCCTCCCAATGTTCTTCTCGGCCTGCCTCGCAGCAGCGGCCAAGTCGTCCATCTTCTCGCGAACCACAACCACTCTTGCCATATGTTGACTCCCTGGCAGAGGACGAAACGCGTAGGGTGATAGTCTGCTAGGGTCGCGTGGAAGTTGGTTAGAGACAGTCGTGGAATCCGAAGTTACTCTGAAGATTGGAGTACCATTCGCGACATCGGGGCTACTTGGTTTCGACTTGGGCTTTCCGACGCGAAACAAGTCCAAAAACGTCGGAGAGGGCAGTTTTTTGGAGTTGCTCATTACGGGAGAGAAATCAGCCGGGGACGGTTTGGTGTGCGCAGGCGGGAGAAAGTAGTTGTTCTTGACGAGAAGCTGCAGTCGATAAGACACGTCATCTGCGTCGAACTCTTGTACTTTCAGACCGTCAGACTCGGAAGTGGGGATGGGGATACCACGGTTTGGCAGGACGGGAGACAAAGGGGAAGGCGGAGACTCAGTTCCCAACGAGCTGGACATGGGGTATACCGAGGAAGAGGTGGAGGACTGTTGTGTCAAGAGAGAGTCGCGTATACGGCTTCGCGTGCGGTCGGCGTCAGGAGCAGGTTTGAAGGAGGAGGGAGGGGACGTGAGACGAATAGGGTGTCTGCCCTTTCCCTTTGTCTGATAAGGACGGCATGAAGTCATACGCGATTTGCGGCGGCAAAGTAGACGTACCGCGGGAGTGGAAACGACAATCTCAGACGGCGGCGCTATCCCTGTTTGGCACTGCGAAAGGTGGACTAGCACAGAGTCTGGCGATGCCTCGTGGTCGTCCATGAGAGGTGCAAACGACCCAAAGGTAGACCGCCTCCTATCGACATTTGCGTTGCGAACTTCACAAGGCAACGCAACGACTGGCGCGGGTCGGGGAAGCGATGGCGACGCGCCGTTGGGTGTGCCGGGTGTGCTAGGAGCGGTGCGTGGTGCGGCGTCCGCGCTAAACGAGGCAGAAATGTCCAGGATGTTGTCTGCTGGTCGTGCGCTCTTTTCGTCGCGGTACGACCCCGCGGTGATCGTTCGAGTTCGTTGGCGGGTTGTACGCAGATTGTGGGGGGGAGCGGGGGCGTTGCTGCTGGAGGTGCTGGCGGAAGAGCTGGAGCGGGACGGGCCGGGGAAGGAGGTATCTGGCATGGAGGCTCAGAGGCTGGCCGTGCCCTGTTTGCTGGGACTTGGTTAGTGACGACGGGGCAAAGCAAAACTCTCACCGTCAATCCCTACTTTAGGGAATATTACATAATACAAACTTCAACCCGAATGGGATGCGATCTGCGCCTCCTCCCTCCTCCTCCATGTTCCAGCACTTGCTCGGCGGTAACCATATCTCTGGTCTGCCAAGTGGCTTGCTTGACCATCTGCTGCTAGCTTTGCCCAAGGATGATGGTCTCTTGCCAAAGTGGCAGCTCATCGTCGCCACCATGGCCGTCTTCAACACGATGCAAAACTTTGCAACCCTCAAGCTCACGCGGAGGCTGTACGCGGCGCTACCACCTACTTCGAGTAAGGCGCTCGCTCGGACCCTTGCACGTACATTAACGTCCCATATAGTCACAGAACTACAGGCACGCACGTTCGCCGCGTGGACCTTGACCTCCGCCGCCGTAAGGGGATACGCCGCCTACAACATCCACAACAAAGTGTCCGTGTCACCCCGTTGTTCGCGCGAACGTGGCTGAATTTGTCCTAGTATATACGACTTGGCCCTGTTCACGTACCTCATTGCCTTTGCGCACTTTGCGTCCGAGCTGCTCATCTTCCGCACCGCCAAATTCAATCTCCCGGTACTCAGCCCCGTGATTGTCTCAAGTCGAGTCGATCTTCCCTCTTCATTTTTCAACCAATTGACCTTGTTCATGATGACAGCCGCTTCGCTCATTTGGATGCTGCAACAGTACGAGTTTTATGTCAAGGCATAAGCCGACGGTTTCAGCCTGCAATACTCATACCACTCTCTTCTGGCGGGAGATGCTAATACATACGTGATGGTTTCCAATGCTTTTGAACACGTTACTATGCGGGTGATCGCGGAACGTATGTTCATGAACACGGTTTCAGAAATGTCGGTGAGATTGGGAGATAGGGGCCAAAAGCGGACTGAAACGCGCAGTCGCGTTACCAGCCTGCTGCTATAGTCGGACTCCATAAGGAGTTGGCTTTGAGAAAATGGACCCCTTTACTTAATTCAGTTCCGCTCGCTGGCACAAACTCCAATCACGAGTGCAAACAATTTGTCAAGCACAAAGACAAGCATACCCGATTTGCCAAGTAGCCCTGAAACTTTGGGTGTTGCAATTACGATAATCTCGAACGTTCGTATCCACCAGGAGTTGAGTACGTACCCTTTCTTGTCGTGTAAGATCTAGTTTTAGCAAAGAACCCTTGACCTCATTTTGCGGAACTTTCATACCACCGATTGCAACCAGCGCTATCGATCTGATGGCGCGGAGATATCTCGCCTACTGTCTTATCATGTTGAACAGCACCTTTTTGCCATACTTGCGTGCTATGGTTGCAGAACGCGTGATGTGCAAATTTTATGGTTCCACGAACGTGTCGGCGGTGCTTGGCGGGTCATTGGATCAATTGCAGTTGTAAGAATGAAGATGATCTTCATAGGCTAACGGAAATTCCTGGTTGGGTCTCCAACCTCGGAGCCGCGCGGCAAACGGACCACGGTGCGTGTAGTTTCAAGAACGTATGGTTCTTGGTGACCCTTGAGTTTATGACAGGTCCGAACGTGCCCGGTCTTCTAGGGACAGGTGCACGTAAATTTGGGGGGTGATCCCCTTTCCCCCCGGATTACATAATAACTTATATTTAAAGTTTCTCGGAGATGACACAGTAACTGGCCGCAACAAGTCCCGACCGAACACATATAAAACACCTCCCGGACAACTCGTCCGATCCGACATTCCCTCAGTATGTCTGTCGTCTTGCAATACCCTCCCGAACTTCTCTTCACCATCTGCGCCCATGTATACGCCTCTGGACTACCCCAGTCCGTGAGCTCATTGGATCCAATCGCACTCGGAGAGTATGCCCCTCCGACCGCATTGCCATCCTCCATGCCACCCAGCAACTGTTCCGAGTCAGTCGTGCGCAGGGCGCTGGCTAATCTCTGTCTCGTCAACCACGCTTGGTGCGACGCCGCCAAACCGTGGCTCTGGCACAGGATCGAAGTTCGCCTGCCCCAGAGCTGGCTTTCGCTCCTCGAGGAGATCACCGGCGGTGAGGATCAATCCACGGAGGAAGGTGCCGCCCTCGCCGTCGAGCAGTCCATCACTGCTGCCACCAAGGCTGCGCTTGCCAGCACGACCATACCCGGAGCCTCGACTGATGAAGATGCTATAAAGAGGTGGAAAGAATCTATTTTGGAGACCTTGAGCGGTCCCGATGGGTCCATTCCTCCGGAATTGTTGACGCCACCCGTGTCCCGTGATCCAAGTCCCCGGCGTCTCAGGGCGAAAAGTCAGAGTCCGGCACGATGGAAGATTATGCGTTCCATTAGCGATGCGGTCCAGAACGTTATGGAACGGAACGAACCCGGCTTTTATGGTAAACATTACATTTCATCCTGTGAACGGTCGCACGCTCTCTAAACTCTTATGTTTAGTTCCGACATTGCACGACTCACGCCCTGGAAGATTCGTACAACACATCGACTTTAACCATTTTCGGACCATCGGCATGCGTCGTTCGGTCGAAGAAGGCATCTCCAGGCGTTTTGTGACCGGCGAACGTGTCGAGGCTCTGCTCAAGGTACCGTTACCCCACTTCATCGCCTTTGGTGTCTCCTTGGCTGAATATGCCCCTTAGGAAATGCCAAATTTGACGGCATTTGGCGCCACTGAATATATGGATGGTGCCCTCTCATTACCTGTTTTAAATGAGCTATTTCTCCGCGGATCTACCTCACATGGCAGGCGCCCCTCACGTGGACGTGGACTCATAGCCAATGACGAGCGTGAAGAAGATGAACGCGAGAGAAGGCGTGACTGCAAAGAACTCCAGGCCGTCGATTTGACCGGTTGCGTTAGTGCGGTTTTCGTCAGTGCACTCACAGAGTTTGTCCACACCCACTTGCTCCCTCACGACGGTGACTCGGGTAGCAGCGACGAGGAGGACGTACGGCGTTTCCGCTCATCAACAGGTGTCCGGTTCGCCCGAGAGGAGCCTTTGATATTCCCCGGTCTTCGGCGTCTTTGCCTGCGTGGCGTAAAATCGATCCAGCCACAGATCCTTAGTCCATTTGTCCTCGCTTTCCCATCTCTTACCCATCTTGACCTTTCCGCAACGCGCGTTACCCCAGAATTGCTCGAAGCACTTGGCGACTCGCCTGTCAAACTTCGTTCTCTAGCTCTTGCCCGATGCGTCCGCCTAACCGGAGAATCCATCAAAAATTTCCTCATCCAAGCACCCGCCGCTGCCTTGATTCAGGAACTGACGCTTTATGGCGACAAAACTTTCCCCTCCCCTCTGTCTGTGGAAGATCTCAACGAAATATTTACCCTTGCTCCATGCTTTATCAGTGGCGAGCTCACATACCTCGACCTATCCAGCGCGCCCGTAACCAAAGAACTGCTCCGGGACGTGTGCAGGCCACAACCGAAGCTGCGTTCGTTGGGCCTCTCTTATATTCCTCATCTTGAACTGGAATCCATCACTACGTTCCTCAAGACTAAGGCGGCCAACATCGAGGTGCTGACCCTCGTGTCCACTTCGCCGGAACTCGACTGGGAGGGCCGCAGTGGCGTCGGCACGGGTGGGTCTCGAAGATCCGGCCGCCAAGCCTCCATCGCTTTGCACACACAAGTGATCGGGCCGTTGTGCACACCGCCTTACACGTCCATCCTTAGCCTGGAGCCGATAGTACCACAGGCGTCCACTCGCCTTCGCGTCATCGAGCTGTCCATACCCGCGCTCGTCAGCCTTGGATATGGAGCTGGATCGTGGCGAACGATCCGGAGCAAAGGTGGTCGAGGGTGGTACGTGGATGCAGCAAGCGGTTGGGTCGGTGGGGAACTGCGGAGGCAACTCCCAGCCGATCATGCGTTCCGAATCGAGATGGAGCGTCTCGCGAACGCTAACGGAAATACGAACAGTGGTGTCGGGTGGCATGCCAGGAAGATGGAGGTACGTGGATCTATTCTATATCTGTTTAGTGACTGTTCCGAACTGACGTTTCGGATCATGGATCGTCTAGGTTCTGCATGGTTATGGCATGTTGGGCCGCGAGGATGGCCTGTACGGCGCCGTTTCGTTTGCTTACCAGGGGTGACGGCTTTCGGTTATCCGACCACGAGGCTTTCGCAAGGGAGCGTGTGAGACGGAAAAGTATTGGAGTAGGTCGATGACTAGATTCTTTCGTGCTGATCGATACCATTATGTGCATGTGATGGGTTTTGAATTATGCTCTCCTTATTTAACTTACTACATTCTATTTACTTGTGGAACACCTCGAGGGTGATGGAAATATGTAGTTTTAGATCTGGTTTGATCGCTTCTGATTCAATGTTCATCTGTTGCGTTTCATTTTTGGTCGTGAGGCGACGATCGGCGTGTCTCAGGTGTCAGGAATCGTTTGATCAAGTGATGGCAGCAGTGCTCACGTCCGTGCAGCAACCAATAGAATAACGCTCGGAATTTGAGCCCGGAGGAATCTCACTTCGACGAATGGACGTCGGCCGAAATGAACAAGGAGGGCCGAGCGGAGGTTAAATACGGCATCTTGCCGACATGTCGTACACGGAGCGTCGTCGAGACATAACTATTTGCCGATCCGTCCCCCGTCGGCACGTGAGAGGCGATGCTCGTACCTGTACCTCAATAGGCGGGTCTCCAAGTCTTTATTACCTGCCCGGAATGGCAATTTTGAGCGTCCAATGAGCGGGGCGATCCTGTGTGAAAGTGAACGGAGGCGGACCGCCCGCCTTCGCTTTGTCATTGGAGTGCTGCGATCCAGTTCAATACGACGAGGCAGTACAAGAAACAGTGCCAGAAGCGGAGGGGCGGCGGCGGATGTGTGGATATGGAACATTCGAATGGAACGTGTCGTATTCGGACATTTCCGATGCCAAGTTTTCAAGCTGCTGAAGGCTCGCAGCGGCAAGCTGAGCAAAACAGCAACGACGACCTCCTCCACGGTCGACATTGACTTTGGGCACGGAATGATTTATAGGGGTTGCCTTTTCGGGTGTATGATATGTTTTGGGAGGTGACCGGTGACCGGTGACGTTTATGTGGTGCGCTTGGCATTAGGCCATTTCGCGCTCCGCGTTTTCTAGAAAACACGCAGTCAGCCCTTTCTCTGCCTCAAATACGCTCGGGCTTGTGCGACTTGGACTTGCCCAGCCCTCGTCTAACGTCCAGCCTTGTTTGCTTCCTGTTCCACGACCCGTCGCTCCGACGTATTTGAACCCGAGAGACGCCAACGTAACCCTACTATTTCATTCCCATTAGTGGGTTGCACTTGCCTACTCCTATTAAACACCTCTGCTCATCATGGATACACCTCGATCGTCGACAGTGGCCGAACCTGGCGCCTCTGAATCTACACATCAGTTTTTCTCTCCTCAACCGGCCGCGTCGTCCTCAGCGGTGAGGAGACCGTCCGAGGGAATTCAGCGAAAGAAGACCTCGATCCGCGAACACGCCGCCATACTCATGCAACCTGCGAGGAAGGTGGGGCCCCCTCCGACGGTGTGGAAAAGCGTACGAGCCATTCTGTTTGCGTCTTGTAAGTCGCTGCGCCGACGAACGCAGGACATATTTGACGTTTTTGTGGCTTAGACTTGAACGTCCTTCTCGTTTGCATTCCGATATCCGTATGTTTTCGTAATGTTTCTTTGTACTGCCTCGTATTGACGCTTTTATTGGGTTAGTGGGCGTTGAACTTTGCGTTGCCAAACAATTACACGCTCATCTTTGTCTGTGCGTCGCCTTTGTCGTCTCTGTGGCTGTCGTGTGCTCATCTCGACAGTCTCTTTTTTGGCCATCATACCGCTTGCTAAGGTGGGTGTTTCGATGAGGATGTCGGTTCGTTGTATTTAAGGATCGTTAGTTGCTCGCGTTTGCCACGGATGAATTATCAATGCGTGTCGGACAAACTCTGGCGGGCCTTTTGAATGCTACGCTCGTAAGTGCTAGTAGTGTTTTTCTGCGACCTTTTTCAAACCGTTTTTGTTTAGGGAAATGCGTGAGTGGTATCTTACATTGGATTAGCCTTGGATTTCTGCTAATTTTGTTTCTAGAGTAGAGTTGATCGTTTCGGTATGTACAATTGCGTCGTATGTGTGCATACGCAGCTCATCTGCCTTGCGCCAGATCATTGCCCTAGCCAAGTGCGAAATAGGCATTGTACAGTCGTCGCGTAAGTGGAACCTTCTCCTGCCTAGATCCAAGCTCATAGACTATGTTATGTAGTCATCGGATCTATCCTCGGTAATTTGTGTAAGTTTCTTGTCTCGCTATCGTTAATGCCGCCATAACCTTTTTTTTTCAGTATTGGTGCTTGGTATGTGTTTCTTTGCGGGTGGGTTAAAGTTCAAGGAGCAAGGTTTCGGAGCGAGTACGAGTTTCTTCATTGTATCATTCCGATGCGTGTCTGATCACCAAATCAACAGTCGCCGCTCAGATGAACTCGAGTCTCTTGACGATTAGCGTCATTGCCGTCCTTCTCCCTGGTGCTTTCTTCATGTCCCTAGAAACGCAGTCTGATGTCAATACGGGCCTTGTTGATGCTTCGATCCTTAAAATGAGTCGTGGGGTGGGTCACCAACGTCAAGGAAATGAACGTGTCTGAGCTCTTTACAGGTCGCCATTATTTTACTTTTCAGTATGACCGGGTATCTAGCTTTTAATCGCATCACTAATGCAAATTTTCAGTTTATGCGTCCTATCTCTTCTTCCAGCTATCTTCTCACAAAAGCCTTTATCAAGATGACAATGATGAGATCATGGAATCAATAAAATACACTGAAAACCCATTCAAGTTCAAGAGATTTCGTCATTTCAAAAAAGCTGCAGAGTCGCAGGTCACCGAAACACCCGTGGTTGCTTCGCCTTTGTCGTCTCCGCGTCAACAGGTTACTTTCTCACCGCCAGGGGCCGGACCGTCCGACGCTCCTCACCCGATGACTGATCCGGAGTTGGCGCATATCACACCTTTGACTCTCGAAGAGGAAGCTGAAGAGCCTCAAATGAGTGTTCCCGTGTCTTTTGCACTCTTGGTCATCATCACTGTAGTAGGTTTGCTAGTTGTATGCTTCTTCGACGGTAAACGTGACATTACAATTATCCACGCAGTTCGTCGCTGTCACCGCAGAGTTTTTGGTAGATTCCATTAACGGGTTGACGGATACTGGAGTCATCGGTAAAGAATTTATTGGAGTCATCCTCCTTCCCATCGTGGGCAATGCAGCAGAGCACGTCACGGCGGTGATGGTGTCTGTAAAGGACAAGCTGACGCTCAGTCTTGGCGTCGCTGTCGGTTCTAGCATCGTACGTTACCCTTTTGGAGCTCTGTTTCTAGATGGACTGTGCCAATGACTAATAACATCCATCATTCCAACAGCAAATTGCGCTCTTTGTGATTCCGTACGTCAGCTCCACCTTATTCTCCGTTTATGTCACTAACTTTGTCAAGATTCATGGTCACGCTTGGGTGGATGATGGGAAAGCCGCTCACGCTCTTGTTTGACCCCCTCCAATCCGTCGTCGTGTTCCTGGCAGGTAATTTTGCACCTGCCTTTCCCCTGAACACGATCCTGACGGCGTCTCGCAGTGATCATTGTCAACTCTGTCGTTCAAGATGGCAAGTCGAATTGGCTAGAAGGCATGATCTTGATGTGTACGTGTGTTCTGCAGCTTCTCGTGTGTGGGCTGACCATGTACTTGACGATTAGGCCTATACCTCATTCTCGGCGTCACGTTTTGGTTCTATCCTGGTATGTTGCCATTTGCCGTTTTATTGGCTTGTCTGGGTGTGCAGCGACGTCTGTCTGATCCTGTACGTTGTGTTTCAGGTACTAATCCCGTGATCTCGTGTTAGTGAACGTGGCGCATCGCGCCCGTGATGGAGCTCTCGCGCTGTTTCTCTTACCAGGGGTCGATATGGCGCATGTCCACCCTTGGTCCGAGCACGTTGGTTCATCTCTCCCCTTTTTAAAATCCCATAGAACGTCGCATCTTAAAGTAATATCATTTTGTCGAGAGGTTCCTCGTAGCCATCCATCCCTATCCCTTTATTTTTTTTTGCTCTAATTTATGGCGAGTGGTATGGACGTGTTACGCGCCATTGTAGTGGATACTATTATTTTTGAAAAAAAAAAAAAAAAAAAAAAATCTCGCTGCAATACTTGGTGTCTGCGTCCAAGAACTCACCAAGGGTGACAACAGCATGTGGGCATTTAATTTCGTCCTACGCTCTATCTACGCCCTACTTAGTCAATTCTAGACTACCGTTCTCGTCTGTTGTTGCCGATAAACGTGTATGAAGGGAGACCAAGCCAAAAGATATGCATTTCACAGTGAAAAAAAAAGGTACAACCTGACTACTTGCACGTTCTTGCATTCCTTGGGCGCCCATCCACGTCTCTCGACGACCCGTCACAGCTTCGCCTTGTCTTTGTCTGCGAGCGTCGCTGCGGCGCTGGCCAACACGGACGCCCCACGTTCTTTTGTCTTAGCGACTGCACGACACGTGAGCGACTGCACACCGCCCTGCATGGGCCCGGAGAAATAGGGAGCGTACCGAATATCACCTTGTTGCCCTCTTTCCACATTTCCGTGACGAGCGTCTCGCCAGGGTAAACGACGCCAGCAAATCTGTAGTTCGTTGGGGGGGTTCGTACGATGAAAAATAGAAATACAAGACACGAAAAGACGTTCAACATATCGGGTTAGTGAAACGCCATGGCGTGCGGCGGTGGACGCAATCGCACCGGACTTTGATGTCCCTAAAAGGACCAAACGTTTTGACGACATGTTTCCCCGCAATCCCCATGAAACAAAGTCCTTTTCATGTTTAAACGTGCCGTACAGCGCAGCCTGTAAACATGCACGAATTCATAAATTTGATAAATTTGACGTACCGTGTAGAATCGGTTTATCAAACCCTCCTATCGCAGCGAATTCAGGCAAGATCTGGGGTCGTTCCAGATGAAAAGCGTCAGAATGGAGATGCCCGAGTATGATCAGAGTGGCAAGAAATAAAAATAAAAAATTCAATGTCACTAAAAAGAGGTCAAAACAACACCTACGTGTAACGGATTATAGTCCCCGCTCAGTCTAATTGGCAACGATCAGAGGGGCCGAGTTGTGGCGGGTCACATACCGATACAATGCAGCCTGTGCGGGTGACGTCTTTTCTTCCACGACCGCATCTGGCGCACGTTTGGGTGGCACGTTTGCAGCAGTCGCTCCGCCCCTATCTAACGAACGCGTTCAGGTAACGTGAGCGAGGCACCAACGGCCCATCGCTCATCCGAATCACGAGAGACCGGGACTTACCGGATCCAGTACGCTTGCCGCCGAAACCGCCAGCGCCGCGAATAAATATTGTAGATTGGTTCTCAAAGAGGAGCTCTCCCGTGTCCTTATCCCGGGTGTGGACGAGGATCACGACGGACGCAGCTTTTCCCTTGTCCAACACTTCGATTAGTCTGTGTTTCCGAGTGGTCAGTAAAGATCCGGCCGAATGAATCACACGACGCACCGCGTTTCGTTGACGACGTTAGCCTCCGTTGGTATAGGAGCTTTGATGGACAGGTACTGCTCCCCGTGCAAAAGCTTCGCCTACCAAGGGACACGAAATAAGACGCACAGAAAATGGGGTCAGAAGAAATGGCCCAGCGGAGAGACACGCACCGGGTTGAAATTCGGAAGCCACCCCAAAGGCACGCCCGAGCTGGAAGCAAACTGGGGGATAACGCCAAAAGTAGGGAGAACGCCAAACTCGTCGTGGCCCTCATATGTCCATTGAAGCTCTTGCTCTGTTGCACCGATACCGAGGTTATAAAGGATGACGTCGCGTTCCGTGTACGAGTAATCTTGATCTTCCGGAACCTGTTTCTTTGCGTCCGCGACCAACTGCGAGTCCTCGGGATCTGCGAAAATGGCGGGTAGTTTGGACATGCTTTGGATAGGTAGTACTTGCTAAGTTCGTAGCAGAAGGAATCACTCACTACACTTTTATGTGCGAAAACGTAATCACGTGTTTTTTCCGGGAGTCAACTCAGAACAATATCACCTGTCGATACCATCAACCACACTCGATTCCCATTCAACATGCACCATGCAGCTGCCTAACCAATTGTATCAGACGAGAAGGTATACGCTGATGTTATTTTTTGACCGAGATGGTCTCACAGTGAAGCACCGGGCCCCGAGTACGTCCTTCTAATTTGTCTTACATTTCACCTGACTCCGAGTACTGCCTGTATTTCAGGATTAATTTCCCTTTTTCCAACGTAGTACCAACTTTACGTGTGAGCCAGTGGGCGCCCGCCGGTAAGTGAATTGGAATCTGTATCCGCAGTGATCGATTTATCAGCTCCTCCACTTACCGGCATAGAAGTTTCTCCTGTTATAACTCTCTAGTCTCCCCAAAAAATGCGTGGCGCGTACAGGTTTTACGGTATAGGGGGACAAGCCACCGTCATGAGAAATTTTCCGGGGTGGAAATATGACCGTGACCGTCGACGGCGTCTGTCCGCTGTCGCTGTGCAGCCAACACTCTCTACCCAGTGCTTTTCTCGGCTATGATTAGTCCATGGCTGAACTCGACGGTGACATCCGACCGATAGCGGTCCCTCATCACCGTCGAGCTCGCTCAGCTGACCTTTTCTGCCGCCCAACTTCTCGGCCCGAGCTTGCCGTGCGTGATCGATGCACGGTCTACCGTTCAATATCTGTGTGATCGCACCCACCTAGTAGAGTATATAAAGGTCAGCTTGAAATGGTGCGTTTTCCCCATCATCATCAGCTCGTACGCCAAAGAATCTCGACTCCATCTACAACCCGCTTCACTATCATCATCATCATCATCATCATCATCATGAAGTTCACCTACCTCGCTGCTGCCGCCCTCGCATTCGTTCTCCCCGCCTTTGCACAACAGACAGAGTCCGTCTCGTATGACACGACGTACGATGATGCATCCCTCTCTCTGGATTCCGTCGCCTGCTCCGACGGCACCAACGGTCTCATCACCAAAGGGTACACCACCCTTGGATCCCTCCCCAACTTCCCCAATGTTGGAGGAGTGTACACCGTGACCGGTTGGAACTCGCCCTCGTGTGGGACGTGCTATAGTGTCACCTACAATTCCGTGACGATCTACATTTTGGCGGTGGACGTCTCCCTCGATGGGCTCAACATATCTGAGGAGGCGTTGAACACCCTAACCAACGGACAGGCAGTCGACCTTGGGAGAGTCAACGCCATTGTCACAGAGGTTGCCTCGTCTTACTGTGGACTGTAGTAGTTGATAGGCTAGTATAAGCAACTGACAAGGTGCGCATTCAGTTCAATTTTCGTCATGTTGCATCCTGAGCCCGACGAAATAGGACATTTTTCTTCGAGCTTCACTTGACACATTCATAAGGACATTGCCTTTTTTTTGTCGAACGGGTTTTTTGCTCGGGTTCATTGGGATATGGACGCTGTAGGACAATGGACTCGACTATCCACTTAGGACTTACGCTTATGTACATTTGGTATACGGATCGTGCCGCCATTGGATTTAAACCTGTCGACTGAACAAATCATTCCACCTGAATAATGCAACAAACAGCTAAGGGCATCGTACCGCTGTCGAACACCAATTTCACCTGTCGATAGACAAAATCATTCCACGTGAATCATGCAGCTCGCTACGAGACATTACCATTACTTAAACGAGACGGGTATCCAACTTCAAACGCAATCGATTCAGCATAAACAAGTCATGCTCCTTCAGAATCTGCCTGAATCTGCTCGCTTTCTCCGGTCGCTCGCTCGATTCTTCCACGTAGTATGGATATGTCGTATCTTCTCCATCCTCGTCCGCCCAATCTAAGTGGACAAACATAACCTTCGTCTCGTCCGTCTTAGACACCGCGATATTGACATCCTGGACATCACCATGGACAAAGCCCCCCGCGTGGAACTCGTTGAGCATTTCGGCGACGGAGTCCAAAAGAGTTGGGGACAGAGGATGTTTGCGATCGGCAAGGATCTCGAAATCGGGGTCCACGGAAAATATAATCATAGTCCAATCGCCCTCGATCTGCTGAAACGCTCGCAAAATCGGAGCATGTCCCCGAGATGCCAGAAATTCGTGAGCTTCCTTGGAGTATCTTCGGGAGAATTTGATGCAAATCCGTTCGTTATGCTCGACCTCGGTTCCGAAATAAACGAGCCGATCCGGATTCTTGACCTCTTCGTCATATCGGAATTCTATTGTCTCTATCTCCTCCCCGTTAAGTCGCTCATAACTCGTTTTATGCGGGTAAGGTTCGCAAGGCTTTTCGAATGGAAGAATAGTTTTGGAAAGAGACGCCGATGTCTTTGTCTTCTGCAAGGATACGTAATAGTTGTCCAGCGCCTTGACCGCCTTTCGAAAGGCTGCAAAAAGACGCGCGATCTGATCGTCGCCACCGTAATCCCATTTAGAGAGGCGAAAGGTTGTACCCGTCCCAAAAGACCGTGGCCGCATTGGTAGGAAGAACGGCGAGTAAGCGCCAAAGGAGAATTGCGATCCTGGGGAACGACAATCAGTTTATCAAACAATCATTCATGGCTTTGACCAACCTTGAATGGCCATAGTCAACAACGGTACAGATGATCCAGGGTACACCGGGGCATTTCTCCTTGACAATAGATACTGTCTCAACGCATGGAAAGTTATACCCCCTGTTGGCCCGACCGCGATTTGAATGACCACAGAATGGTGCTCATTCACGGATATATACGCGTTCGCTGTATATTCTATCTGCGTAGCACCCACGGCTTGAAGATTTAGACCATGTTTCGTCAGCATTTTGATCAACGCTTCCCTATATTGCGCCCCGTTTCTGTATTTCTCCTCCACGACATCTCTGAGCTCCTCAATGAATTTGTAATCCTCTCGACGGATCTTCAGCGTATTGCAGTCATCGTAGTACTGGCTCAAGATAAGATGTAGCATTTCAGGAGGAATCTTAGAATCGGAGTTACGGCGAGGTGGTTCGTCTCCTTCGGGATGACTAAAGTCAGAGGGTTCCTCTTTTGTAGCGCCTACGAGGCCCTCCGTACATATCTGCGAATTTGGATCGGACACAGTTTCAGCGATCTCTGGAACCGGAGCAATCGGTAAGTATCGGTGACACGTTGAATAGTTTGCTTACTTTTGTCGAGCAGGTCAGCGATAACACGTGGAGTTGCAGAAAAGGGTACCGCGTCAAAAATAGTTCCCAATGGCTCGACTCCACTCAACGGCTGACCCAATCCTTTCTTCTGAAGAACCACGGCAAGTTCATCGTCGGTGAGGTGAGAGGCCTTGTAGAGCTTCAGGCATCCAGGATCTGGCGTTTCTACACCGAATCCTGAACCAAATCGTGCTTTGATTATTGAACGCTTGAGGTCCATGATTTTGTTCCTCTTTGAGTTGAGGACTACATAGTAATCCTTGATTTCTTCTTCTCGAAAATAGCAACGGATGAAATAAGGGGATGCAATATCTGGTAGATGAATGAACTCCATGTTCCGAAACTAACGCAGATCAAAGCACATACCGACGATGAGATGCAGTTGGGAAGCGGGTGGCTGCGTCTTGAAAACATCTGATAGCGTGAGCGTGGGCCGGAGGGGATCACCGAGGACAGATATGGATAGACTTGCGAGTATTTCTTCCAAATATCCGTCGTCGAATACAGGGGTATCCTGGGGGATCTTGTAGATACGAGTATCTGGTGGCGTAACCCACTCTATGAATTGCGAATGCGTCTGACGAAAGATGTCCTTTTTTATGTCATCTATTGTTGTACGCGGGGAGAGTGAAAGGCGTTCGATGAAGCAAAAAGGTTGTCCGCGCATCCAGTAAAAAAGCTGCCAATTGGCTTCAGTGCCAGTGGACATGGTCGGAGTGGACTCGCCGCCGGAAAGTTACTCGACGTCGCAAAGCAAGTATTAGTATTACATAAACTCCATAGACTTTCACGGCAACCACGTAATCGGGATCCTCCACTGGCGGCAACTAGGCGTGTAGGGCACCGACGAGGTAATCGCTGAATTCACAGCACAAATTACACAACACGAGATTCTGAGAATAATTAAAAGATAAATTCTACGGATGATCGTCTCGTAGTAAAATATCCTCATCAATGTCTTTAAAGTAACTCGGTTCAAATGTTCAAAGACCATTGCAGAGGCGCTGCTTGAAGACGATATACTGCACCCGCCCACGAATTTCCTCCACAATGGCCAGTCAAGACGCGATCGAGGTTTTCCATACTACATCGCCTCAGGAAACTTCAGTAACACCATTACCATGAAAATGGCTCCGGAGAAATTGACTGTTTCTTGTTTCCATGCAGGGTCACAAAGATCCGATTATGGAATGCGTCCTCACTTTCTCCATAATACACAATCATTGTTCTAATCTTGTCACCATGCCAGATTCTCAGGTAACGAAAAGCAGCACACTCACAGTAAATTACACACTATCGGTTCCAGGGATATTTACCTCCCCGCCCACCAACTTTTCCGTTGCCTATTGTAAAACCAAGTTAGTTTATGCACACAAATCAAGACCGACAAGGCGCATAGCTATACGCGACCGGGGGAAAAAAAAAAACCTGCGCCAACAAATCCTCATCAATCTCGGGGAGCACCTCCCGCGTATCACCCGCCCAGGGTACCACCTCCCACCTGGTGGGCGGGTTCTGGATGCAGAGACATATATCCTCCGGAATGTGCGCGCCGTGTTCGGTATTAAAGAGTTCGCGTTGGTGACGTTCCTCTACATTGTCGTCAAGTGATCGTCGTCAAGAGGTAAATTCACATTAGTTGTCTGGGCTGCTTACCAGAATACATGGTCTCCAGTTCGGTCATCATACCCTCGATCACTTTCCCTACAGCTTCTTGATACTGTCGTCGCCTTGTAATCTCCCTGAGGAGCTTGTTAAACGAAATTTGGTATTGGACGTATCGGTTGTGCAAATCCTCCACGACCAACAAGCGTTGCTGGAGGCCTTCCAATAGATCATCGCAATCCATCTAAGAGTCATGGTCATATTGTGAATCAAAAGACGAAGCCGTCTAGCAATGTACCTCGACGTCTTGTTGTTTTTGAAGCATGTCGGACATGATGTCCCCAAGTTCGTCTAGATCGTCCAGGGTACTACGGCTGATATTTAGCTGTTTCTGTGCGGCCGTCTTGGCGTGCACCAATTTCTCACTACATTATGCATGAGCGACGTGTCAGAAACATGTGGGGTACTCTGCTCACTGAGATTCCTGAATTAAACGAACGTATTCCTCCAGCTCTTCCATGATCGCAGGCAGTTCATCTGTGTCTCGACGCATAGCTAGAGATAGATTGGCCGACGAGAACGGGCGACATCGTTTTGAAGACTTACCTTGCATCTCTTCTTCCGAGTGGGATACCTCAACCTCGCTGTCATGCAGCGCGTTCACCATTTGGTCGTAATGCGAAGCCAAACTCTCCAAATGTCGCGCCATCCCCAGCGTCGTCTTCTCTTGAAAAGCCAACAACACCTCAATCGGCGGCGGCGGGTTCGAGAGCGGCAATGAATCGCGTATCGAAGACACCGTGCTCGAGAGCGTCTCGGGATAGTCGTACGTCGTCGATAAAACATCCTACATGTGCGCGCGTCAGCCGTACGGACGCGTCTCTCGTCCAAAGGGAAACACGCACGTCGAACTTCGTTCGCTCAGTCTCCATAGCCTCCAATAGCTGTTCGATCGCCCTCTCGTCCACGAAATCGCGCAAGGTCTTCCACGACGACCGATCGACGTGCCTGCTGGGGGGCTTGTGCTCGAACACGTGTCCGCGGACGGTCGCAGAGGGGCTCTGAGTGGGGTCTATGATGCCGTTGGCCTTGTCGAGTTCGTGTTGGCTCCCAAAGAGAGACGAGTCAGTCGAGGTCTGGTGGAAGCCAGGTGGGACGAGCCGGGTGCCGAGGGATTCGAGGATAGCATCCAACGCCGAAGTACGCTCCGAACGCACGGATTCCCATTCCTGTTCGTGTAGTCATTCAGTGTACGAAGAGGGAAACATATAAGAAAAAAAAATGCACACGGATCTGTTTGTCGAGCTGCGCGAGCTTGTGCTCGATGCTCTTGGCCACGCTCGCTGCCAGCTACGCAAGAAGCGCGAAAGAGGATGAGACGAGCGGTGAATATGCGTCGAGAAGATGGTGCACCTTGAGCTGTTCGATGACCGCGGTGCTGATCCATCTTACTTTGGCATCGAGGGCGAGCACGTCGACGGCACACTGGGCGGAGGCGTTGGTGAGGGCGTTGGCCTTGGAACAGAGCTGTTCGCCGTGTTGGAGGGCCTTCTTGGACTGGAGGACGAGCGAAACGAGATGGGGCGAGTCCACGGGTGCTGCAGTCGGCGGCGATGACATCGTGGTCGGTGTTCGAGTACATTTGTTAGTCAGCCGAGTCTTGACGACACACAACCATGGACGATTTGACCGTGGAAGACGACAAGAAGCGATTCGACCCCGACGTGCCCAATGACGAGGACTCTCAACCGGATCCAGACGAGGAACTCATGCTGGACAGAGGAAACGGACGAGTGTGGCTTGTCAAGGTAGGTGCGTCCAGCGCTCAGACACAACGGCGACGCTTCCCTTTCGAAAGATACCTAAACACTTGATGGTGCGATGGACCGCTATCGACAAGGAAGACATTCATCTTGCCACCATACGCATATACCAAAACTCGCTGAATTCCTCGGGACGCTCACCACGCATTTTTCTCTTTCTACCCCCCGACCCAAACGACACGACTCCTCGCGCTCCGGAACTGCCTTCTTTCCCCAAGGACGCTGCATACATACCCGCTGGAGAGAATGGTCCTCACGTAGACAGATACGAACTGGACATGGTCAACGAAGCAGTCGAAAACCAACTCGTCGTCGCCGAACGGCCCAAAGACCCTGTTCCACCTCCCTCAGGAACTTCGGCGGCGCACACATACAATCCTCGTGCGCGGACGACGATTCTGACGGGTCGTATCAAGCACGAATGCAGTCTGCGACCCATCTTTAACGAAACTTATCGGCGGCACATGCGGGAGAGAAGTCGGGCGTACAACACGCCAAGAAGACAAATACGCATGATTGAAGAAGCCGGTCTCAGTGGTGGTCGCGGCGGCATCAACAGGTTGAGCAGTGGTGTTGCCACGGGCTCATTCGCTGATATGATTGTCAGCTTCCTCTTTCGTTCCGCGGAGAACCAGCTTATGACTTTACTCAGAAAACTAAACCGAAGCCTGTCAAGGGTACCTTTGAGCGCATGGCGCGTCTGCCGCGCAATCAACTCTTGGATTTGTTGTTCCAACTTTTCCGCGAGCAACCGCGTTGGAGTTTTAAACCTCTGAGGGAGCGTACCCAACAACCCGAGGTATACCTCAAGGAAGTTCTGAATGAGATCGCCACGCTGCATCGCAGTGGAGAGTACAATGGAATGTGGGAGCTTTCGGAGATATTTGCTAGAGAATGGGTCGGTGTGGTAGTAAAGAAATGTTATACCTATACTGAAATATCTTGCAGGTTAAATCGGAAAATGCTCCTGGTCCAAGCACTGGGGCGAATGACGATGTGGCAATGGAGGACTATGATGAGGAAGACGACGACGACGACGACGACGACATGGAGGAAGTTTCATAGTCGATTCGTATTTTATATTCTCGGTCATTTTGTGTTTCCAATAGCTACTATGCCAATTCAATGCGTGTCTTTAATATGCGTAGAAAAGTGCACCCTCAAGTTCAAAGCTGACTGCAATGAATGGCACTGCTAGGCTCTTCGCTCAACACACATGTAAAAATACACAATACTCTACTTCAACCACGATCGTCTTAGGAACTAGGACTCGAGTTTCCTGACGATGTTCTTTGGCTATGAAACATCAACGTCCACCCATAGGTGCAAATGCAAACCGACGTACCAAGTAACTGGTTGTCTTACCAGTATTGTCGTTCTTGATCGAATACCTGATATCCTGCAACAAGCATCAGCGCCGACGTCGCGCAAGACAAGAATAAATCGGCCACGCACTTCACCCGACCCATGCACGTCGACTATTTTTCCATGACTGTGAGAGACGTTCTCGTTGCCGCCGCCAACGGGTCTATACTCGACTTGGTCGCCTTTCTGTTGTCGTCGAGAGGTCAGAGGCACGAGCACACGTCCCAAATAATGCTAGCCACCTGATACTCGAAGTCAGCCTGTATAGATCGTCAGCGAGCAACCCATCGAGCACGCCCAAACGAGCTCACCATGATTCAAGACGATAAATATTGGGAGATGGGGGAAGCGAACTCACCGGGTTTATATACCCTGTCGCTTAAGTCATACACGACGTCATCACCAACTTCACTGACGTCGACACTCCTTTACACAGGCACGTGACATATATCGTGAGAATACTTGCATGTCTCGGATGTGACATTCCAGGACTACGACTCGGACGACCATGGCAGAGTCGAGTCCGCTCCAGTCAGTCGACGAGCACCAGCTTCTTCAGGTATGTTCAGTGAAAAAAAAAACCATTACTTTCCCAATTGACTCGGTCAGGCAGCACTTGAGCACCCATTCGAGCCCGTTGAGGTAACGCACCCGTCTTCGTCCTCCCCAGACCCCGCCCCTGCACCACCACCCCAACCGACGATCTCGCCCTCCGAGACCACCCCAGACGACTGGCAGGCGACCTATTCCACACAAGTCTCGGAATGGCGCGCCCAATCTGCGTCTGCACGCACCAAAGCCGAACAGACCCGCGCCAAATGGGAATCCATTCGTGCGCGTGAAGAAGCAGAGCGGACAGCGTGCGGAGAGTCTCACGAGTCGTTTGCCGACCTCGGGGAGCACCTCACGACCTCTGCTGCCGCTGCTACTGAAACTGTTACCCATTCTCTCGCGGCATCTGTAGCATCGCTCAGCTCGATCGAACACGTCGAGTCGCCCCAGAAACCGGAGGAGAGCGCGCAGGATGCCGAGGTACAGCTTGCCAAGAGAGAGAGCGGGTCGCCTTCCCAGCGGTGGGAACACATCTCACCCTCTCCAACGTCGTCGTATCCTTCCATGTCCTTTCCCGAAGCATCGGTTCCTCATTCACCCGCATATCAATCTGCCGCCCTCGCGTCGAGCTCAGTCCCTGCATCTGCGGACCCACTTGCGGACCCACGCCAGAACCAGACATATGTTCCTCCCTCCACGCTCCCCTCCATCATGGACGACAGGATTCAACCGCGGACACGACTATCGCTTGTACTATCTTCGCTTGCTATAAACTTGCTACTTCCGTTCATCAACGGTGTCATGCTTGGTTTCGGAGAAATTTTTGCAAAAGATGTCGTGGTCGGTTGGTTTGGTTGGAAATCACATCCTGGAAGAACATCTACTCGTCTTGGGCTTTGGAGATGATGGGACCTCACTTCACAACACGAAAGTGGTGTCTGGTACATGATAGGATTCTAAACATAGTTAACAAACATTGGCTTGTTTACAGTAGTCAAACTCATGCCAAGTTTTGACGGGCCCTGATTGGCTCTGACTCGATCTTTGAAACAAGTCTGGAATGGCCCAATAAGCCACCACCATTCAGGCGGAGTTTGAACAAATGCCTGTTGTACTACAAGTCACCTACCTTGCCCTATTGATGGAATCAATCAACACTCCCCAAATATCTGCTATGCCCACTACCAATCCATCCAGGGGCTGTGTTATTGTGACACCACCCCCTTCAGAAGCATCTCAAGACCAGTTCACAATTCACTGGACAGCAAAGGAGATGCTTGTTGCTTGGCTGAAGTCTCATCCTGCTGATTGTAACATTCTTTTTCCAGAAAACAGAGTGAAGTGGCCACTGGATGGCCAGGAGTGGCCATTGGGCAAGAACAAGACCATCATTTGCTTGGTGGCTGCACAGGTTATCTTTGGCATGGTGTCAGTGACCAATCAAATCAGCTAGTATGTCTCTTACTCTAATATCAGTGTGCACATAATGACCCCAGGTAGCCTTCATAAGATGTTTATGCTGTTATGCAGCATTATGGATCTCCCCATCAAACTGGACAAGGTGTCCAACCTGGTAACAACACTGTGAAATTACAAGCTGCAATATCAACTGTGATATAGTAATTTGTATGTGTGCCATCTGGAATGGCATTCCAAACTTCACTGCAAAACTCATGAACTTGGTGTCTGGAAAATTGCAGAGCACAAGCTTCCTCAAGCTAGAGCTGTCAAAGTTCAGTTCAGTTCAGTTTGGGGCAGGTTTTTTCCAAATCCAAACCTGAACCTAGTGCTGGCAGGCCAAACTCAAACTGAACTCAAACCTGGTTTGAACCCAAACCTCTGTCATTTCATTGTCATTCAATAATGGTGTGACCACTGTTGCATTGGTGTCATAGTTATCTTGCCATCAGTTGTGTTAATGGGACAGTGCTGCCACCACTGTTGCATTGTCATCCTGAAGGTATGACCACTGTTGCATCAGTGTCAGCATTGTCTTGCCATTGTTGGTGTGGGGTGCTGCCATCAATATTGTTGTGTGATTGTTGTTGTCCTGCCATTGCTGTTGTTGTTGGGGTGCTGCCATCCATGCTGTCATGTTGGTGACACAATGCCATCTATCATTGCTGATAGCAAGACAGCACTGCTTGTTGAAAGGCAACATACTGGAGTTACCTTTGAGTAAGTCTGGTATCCTATGGAGGAACTCTGAGTGTTTACATGTCAGACTCAAGGATGGACTTTGTTAGTTGACAATGGAGTAACTGGCCCAGCCCTTGCCAGACCCACACAGAAGTCTGTGGCTTTCTCAGCATGACAGAAATGGTTTGAATATGGGTCAAGAATTATGCATTCATTTCCCACCCCCTCATCCAGCTCACTTGTGATGCTATTCCCTTTATATGATCCCCAGAAGTCCAGTCAGCCATGGATTCCCTTAAATCTGCAGTTGCCAACAGTCCTGCAATCCACCCCATTGACTACCTATCTCACTGACCTGTCACTCTCACTATTGACTCATCAAACATTGCTGTTGGCTATATTTTATCACAGGATAATGCACAGGGACACCACTGCTCATCTTGTTTTTGGCTCAATCACATGGAATGACCAAGAATCTTGCTACTTACAAGCCAAAATCAAGCTCTACAGACTTTTTTGCACACTTAAATCAGTCAAAGTTTGGATTATTGATCTCAAGCATCTCATGGTTGAAGTTGATGCTAAGTACATCATGGGTATGCTTAACAATCCAGATATCCAGCCAAATGCCACCATGAATTGATGGATCATGGGAATTCTGACTTTTGATTTTGTTCTCAAAACATGTTCCAGCCATGCACCAAAAAGGCCTGGATGGATTGTCACAACATAGAAAAGCTGAAGAAGACTTGTTGGATGATGAAGACACTATGGAAGAGATTGAAGAATGGTTAAATGGAGTTTTAGAGCATGGAGTATGGATGGCACATGGTCTTGACTCTGGCTGGTTCACATTTCAAAGAGAAGAGGAAGGAGGACCATATCTTGTCCTCTCGACAGCTGCAAATGCCAATAATGAAGGACTCTCACTGCTGATGAATGCTAAAGGAGAGTGACACAATGAGGAGCTCAGATATATCAAGATCTTTTTAGAGATGCTTCATATTCCCCCCCATATTACCAACTCATAGCATGTCTGTTTTACAAAGTGTTACAAGTGAACTCAATTCCAGTGATACCGAAGGTTCTAGACCCTTGGAAACATCAAAATACCTTGCAACCTCTCTACTGGAATGGAAGCCTGAAGACGGACTCCCCCCAGAATGCTATTGGACTCTATTTCTCAGAGACTTTGCTCCATATGGTCATATGAAGATCCCTGTTGTTGATTTGTCTCATTCCTCCCTCATTTCCCTTTTGGATCTACAGGACCTTATATTGCCTTTGAGGACACACTGAGACTGGACATTGCACAAGCATAACACAAAGTGCACACAACAATTCTTCATCACTAGTGGATGCTTATGGCACAAGAATGGAAATGGACAACACCAGCTTGTCATATTTCACACTGACCAACTTTGCATTCTACAAGAAATGCATGATGCACTCAGACACAAAGACATGTATGCTACCTGACAAAACATTGCTGACCACTGCTGGTGGCCAACTCTCAATATGTTCAGACCTGCCATCAATGTCGGCTCCAGTCTGCCCAGAAAGTCATTATTCTATCAACCATTGCTATTCCCATCCCACTCTTCCACAAAGCATACATTGACTCTATGCACATGCTGGTGTCACAAAAATACTCATATGTTGTCCAAGCTCACTGCTTGCTTACTGGATGGCCAGAATGGTGGAAACTCAAGAGTGAAACTGAATGCACAATTGGTGCATTCATATTCAAGGAAATTCTCTGCCACTGGGGAGCACTCACCAAAATTGTAATAGACAATGGAATACCATTCATTGCTGCACTCAATTGGCTCACCAAAAAGTACCATATTCACCATATTAGTATTGTTGAAAGTGACTAACTACAGGACACTTATCTATAGCCTGAGTAGTGTATATTCAGTACATGAGAAAGGCTTACTTAATAAGTAGCATACTTAGTATAAAGTGTAGAGTTCCAACTCTGCTTTAATAATAACTTCTTTATCTCGAACCACCACCACCAGACCAAGCTCCCCAAGCCCAGTCCTCACCCCCAGTGAGTACATGATTACATGATATGATAGAGTCATTGCTCTGGCATAGGCTCCTATGATCCTTGCTGCTATGAGCTCAAGTACAGGCTCAACACCTAATATGTGTCGCCTGGAATGATGCAAGTTCAACATATATCTTGTCATATAACTTGCATGCCAATGGTATTGTTAAATGCTCACACCACAATATCTGTGACTCACTTGTCAAAGCCTGTGACAGTGACATCACGCAATGGCTGCATATCACATATGTGTTCTGGGCTGACTGAGTAACTACACAGAAAGTAATTGGACATTTCCCATTCTACATGGCATATGGTACTGAGCCACTTCTCCCATTTGACATCACCAAAGTGACATTCCTTCTCTCTGACCTTGCCTGTCTGCTCAACACCACCTCACTCCTTGCCCTTAGAGCATGTCAGTTAGAAAAGCACAAAGATGACTTATGTACAAGAGATTCAGAGCCATGTCTTGAAAAGCCAGTATATGTCTATTATTGATTTTAAGCACCATGCAACCCATGCAATCTATGATCACAACTTCCCACCCAGATTCCTCATCCTAGTTCTAAACAAGTGCATTGAGCCAGATTCAAATGTGAAGTGCCACCCACACTAATTTGGACTGATGGTCATCATGTGCCACACCAAGAGAGGATTCTACAGGTTAGCTGAAGTTGACAGCACCATGTTGCAACTCATCTTCACTGCTTTCTGCCTCATTCCATATCATGTCTGCTTTCTGAAACAGCTCCTTGTTATGGAGTACATTGATCCTGTGCCTAATTCACTGTCATTGTATGTCACTGCTGCCATTGAAGAAGAGGATTTGGAGTGAAGACAACTGAGGGCAGTTGCTATCTAAAGTTGGAGGGAGATGTAAGGAATGCACAGTGGCTGCACTTGGACACATGACAAACTGACTGGTTATGATGCTGAACTGGACTTGTATGATACATTTCATTTTAAAATTTTAAAATTTCAATGTTCTGTCTCACTCTTTTACAATACTCACCATTCCCTGTACATGATTGGCAATGGTATGTTTCCAGTTTCCTATGTTTTTGCTTTGTCTACATGCTTTATAACCTCATGTCATGCTGTATTTAAGACTGTCTTGATTGTCCTTGTTGGACATGCAATAAATTCCCTGTTCTCACTATCTAGTTCCATCAACCCACCTGATCAGCTTGATGCACCACCATGTTCTTATTTCCAAATCAACCTCACCTTCCTTAATCCATCCCCTTCAAACTTGCTACTCCATTTGTGATCTGTGCCCACTGCTGGTCACCCACTACACCACTTCTTTCTTTCTCTGGCCATATTCTACTTGGTCTGCCTCCCTTCTGTGCCCTCTTGGCTGGCCACTCTTTGCCTCTAGCTAACTCAGTTTCTTAAGCAGAACACTTTTTTTTAGCTTGGCCTTTGCTCAGTCAGCCTCCAGCTTTGCTCTCACACCTTGGCTTTCTATAGAGTCCCTTTTAGGGGCAAACCTATTGCTTGCTTCCTCTTTTCTCCAGCTTAGACAATCAGGAAAACCCCCTTCTTGCTCCTTCAGCTGGCTTTTAGTCTTGTCAACTTGGAGCCCACCATGTGAAACAACTCCTATTGCCCTGCAGTAGTGAGATGTGTAATGGTCCTTTGATCCTTGAATAAAGGTAATGATCCCTTCGGATCCTTATGAGCAATGATGGGAGGAAATCTCCAAGACTTCAAAGCTGGGGACTCCAGCCTTGAAGCCCTGGGGTTTATATACTATTCTACTGTATGTACATGTTTGGTGTAAATACCATAACGAGACATCATACCATGATAAGGAGGAAATATATGATTGACTGATAAGAGTGCATAAGTTATAAAGAAGCGTATCTGTGAGAGAAAGAAGTAAAGAAGCATGCATCATGTGAAACATGAGGAGTGATGTCATCATGACATCATAGATAAGAGATAAGGGTCTAGCCCTTGAACATGTGACAAGTCACATGACTTGTGGTTTAGACTGCTAATGTAAGCAGTCACGTGATAAGTTATGCTGGAAAATGTCTAAGTCCCAGTGGCCTTGTGCTGATAGGGGTTTTCCATATATAGGAGGTCAGGAGTTCAACTCCTGCCATGAGCGAGTTTTAAATAGCAAAAAGAGCAATCGTAACACCATGAGGGACTCTTAACAGAGTTTCAGACAAAGTCTTCGGCTAACTCTAGAATGCTTAGAGCTTGAAAATTTACTGGCAGGTTTGTAGAATCTCTCAATATAGAGCCCCATGCAGCTCTACATGTATATCATCCCATTTGTATTTGGAACATGTTTCCATACTTCACTCTTACTTACACCTTCTGTTTTACAGTGTGCTGAATGGAATTAATGATGATCAAGCACCCACCGGCAGGCTGAGAACATCTTCTGAACAGTCAGTTTGGGCTGAATTGATTCCAACTCACTCAGACACACTGTCTTTGTTATGCATGTGTAATGTCCAATCTCTCAGAGTGTCCTCAAGGTGACACTACATTTTATAGAGATCTGAGGGGTCACTGCTGAGACTCCAGACTCAGGCAGGGAGAGACTAGACACTACATATAATTGCACAAATCTAGCTGGGGAATACAATGTAACTGTCAAGTATTTATACAATCCCAGGCTACCTATAAATGGTAAACAATAACTGGGGACATATGATGTCAACTAGGGCCTCGTAATGTCATCAAAAAGAAAAGGGGTAAACTAGATCTCCATAATGAGAGAAGATCAGAAGAGTGGAGGTCTATGTCCAAAAGTGATACAAATGCATGAAGTCAATGTATGAGAATAAGTCTACACATACAGGTTAGCTATGAGTATGTGAACAAATGGAAATGGTATTGTACCTCAGATACACAACAGAGTGCAACTGAGGGGAAAGAAAGAAAACTATAAGTGTGACATATGAACCAGAGTAGATAAGTGATGTTTGTACATTAAGCTAAATAAATTGAACAGTTGATCTAAATATGAAGGAAAGATGAAATTGCATGATTCGTCAATAATAGGAATAGACATATGCCTGGAAGGAGCAAAGTCTTTGGGGAACAGACTCCAGTAACATTCACAGGAAAGCCCTTTGCTCAGATTGTCAGATAGTAGCAAGGAGGTAGAGCACTTGCTTGTAACATTACCCTCTTCAAAACATTGAAGACCCTCTTCAACCCCTAAAGTCTCCTCCAGTGGAGTCTCCATTGTTGTATATGACATTGTCATCATTGCAGTCTTCAGGGTCAAAGCATTCGGAGGAGAAATGTCCAATTCCATTGCAGGAGGTGCATTGATTTGAGGAACACTTGCTAAATGTGTCCAGGGGCCTTCTGCTGACAGAAGAGGCATTGGTAGATGGAGCAGTCAGGGTGGAGATATTGGACACTTCCACATTGGAAGCATGTAAGTTGATTGGACTTCCTGGATCAATGAGTTGGTCCTGAAGTGATTCTAGGGAGAATAGGTAAGGAGTTGGGTGATGCTGCCTTCTTCTGTTTTTTTTTTTCCTCTACTTGTTGTTGTGCTTTGTCTCTCATTTCCCTCAACTGATGGTACAGACTTCTTTGGGTCATCTTGAATGGGTAGAACTTTGGGAATTTGGAATGAAGGACAAGGCCAGTTCTTCTGCCATTTGTAGGGCTAAGTCTTTAATTATTCTTTCAGCCATGATGATTCCTCCAAGCAGGGGTTCAATGCTTTCCATAATGGGAGGGTTCCTGATCTATCAAATCTTTCGAGGATGGGGGTAATAGAGGGCAAAATGGCAAAATGGCAAGTTGGTTGTGGGGAAAGTCATGGAGGTAATGCTCTCCTTGTTCCTCAGTAAGAGTGTGAAGGAGGGGTCAGAGGTAGAGGGCCATTGTAATTCAAGAGAATATATTAATGATTCAAAAGATTTCAAGATCTGTGAGGGTCTGGCAGATTTGGATTTGTCCTTTTTCCAGAGAGTGTTCAATTGAATAATTGAGAGATTCTCCTGGCATTGGATTTCTTCGAGCTTGGTTGTGATTGAGTTGGATAGAGAGAGAGATTCATTGAAAGGTCAAGATAAGGGGTGGAAGATGGGTGCTTCATCGTAGAGGAGGTGTGAGACGATGAGGTGATAGAGGGCAGTGCATTCAAGAACAGATATCAAGAGGGGCATCGAGTCCAGGAGATTCATGAGCAGATTTGATGGATTATTTAGTGGGGGAAGTCATGTTATGGGGAACTTTTCAGAGGTTTCTGAAGTATTTATAAGCTTCAAGGGTGTTACACTCAATAAAGTCGAGGTGTGGCCTGCAGAGGGTCAAGGACTTACTGTCGCTATACAGCAGACAGGGGATGAGGGGGCCTGACAAGGGGGTTCCTTGACAGGGATTCTAGGGACATTGCAGGACTAGCAATGGATCAATGGGGGTCTGGCAAGAGTCTTCCTTGACAGAGGTTCTGAGGATATCACAGGACTAGCAACAGATCAATGGAGGTCTGGCAAGGGTTTTTCTTGACAGAGATTCTGAGAATGTTGCAGGACTAGCAATGGATTGAGGGAGTCTGACAAGGGTCTTCCTTGACAGAGATGCTAAGGAGATTGCAGGACTAGCAACAGGTTGAGGATTTGAAGAGAGCGACCACTCAATAGTAGGATGAGGACTGAGGAACTAAGAGCAACCAAGATACTAGGTAGATTGCAGGAGGTCAAAGATAGTGAATACATCAGAGTATCGAGGGTTTATATATGTAAGCCAAATGGTTAAGGATAGGCAAAGGAAGAAAGTGAGTTAGTAATAGAAAGTAATGGAATTGCAAAGAAGCTGGAGTCATTTTGAATGGATGCAATGACATCAGACAAATGTTGGTAATACAACTGTGGATGAGTTACACTAAATAAGTAAGTGGTAAAGGAAAAGGGAAAGGGCAAATGTAAAAGAAAGACCCAAGTGGGGCTCGAACAGCAAGGGTCATGGTCCTTTGATGTACATTGAGAAGTAAAGGTAGTGGAAAGAAATAGGGGCCCAATGAATCATAACATTCATTACCCCCATTGTATGGGTGAGGCTGCAATGAAACCCTAATAGTCACCATGGTGAGACCCAGTCTCATTGTCATCAGCTTCAGTGCTGACAAAGAATTCATAGTCATCTGCTGCCAGTGGGAGGAGGGGTGGGGACCTGACAAGGGACCTGGGCATTGGAACATTGTCCTAATGGGTTTGAACACCCTTGGTGGGACAAGGAGGAACATGAGGAATGGGGGGACTGTTGTGTGGACGAGTCTAATGAGGAAGAAGCGAATGTGCAAGGAGTCCATGGGCACATGGGGCATGAGTTTTGGAGATGACCCAGGACTTGCCTGTGGCAAATGGGGCATTGGTATAGGGGGCAGTGGGGGCGGTGATGGCCAAGGCATCAGCATTGATAACATGTGTTGTGGTATCAGGGGTGGTTAGGAGGAAGGGACCAGACTCCCTGATTTCTGGTCCAGTAGTCATCCATGTGGTCAAGGACGGTGACTTCCTGCATGGTAAGAGGTTTGGAAGATGCAGATGGGGTGAAGATGTGGTCCTTGCCAGTAGTGGCAAGATTTTGAAGGTATCAATTGATGTCAATGATGAAGTTGATCATGTTCAACTGATGCATAAGTTAGATGAGGTCATACTCCAGGGTCTAGTGGAGTTGACGGATGTGGAGGTTGGCCAATGCTTGGGCAGCAGAGGCAGTGGGGGTGGCAGCAGAGATGGCAATGTGGGAATTTGTCAGGAAAAGGTGGTACATGAGGGTGAAGGGAGAGTTGGGTTCCATGTGTGCATCAAGCACCATGGCGAGACTAGAGTCACGGAGTTCACCAGCAATGGCAGTGGCAAGGTTTTCATCAAGGGGAGTGGGGTGATTTGGTAGAGCAGCAGGGGAGTATGAACAATGAAAGGCGAGTGGGGCAGTTGGAGATTCATTGGGTAAGGGGAATGGACATAGGATTAGGAACAAGGGGTTCAGGATGGTCCAGCTACATATAGCCTGGCCATGCAGAGGATATACCTATAGTATCATTGTGGAGGCATTGAATTAGAGAAGAGGGAGGGATGGGGATTGGTACATCATTGATTTCTAGAGGAGTGTTGGATGGGGTGGTTGTGGACCAGCCAGCTTCTGCAATGTTGGAGGGGACATTGCTGGGGGCAGGAAATGGGGTGAAGAGGGTGATGAACATGATTGCAAGGGATTTCATTGGAATGGAGATGGGGGAAATTGAGTGATGACATTTATAGTCATTGAAGAGGGGACCAGAGTTCTGTAGGTTCTGTTTGGGTTCCCAGGAATCTTCTTCAGTGGAATATTCCTTCCATCAGATCAGGAAGAAACAGGAGGATGAAGGTTCGCAATGTCATACAATTTTTTCAATTGCATATTCTGTTATGCTCAATGTGGTCAAGCATAGGCCTGCAGTGGTTTGAGGGCTTACTGTCACTATACAGCAGACAGGACAAGAGGGCCTGACGAGGGGGTTCCTTGACAGGGAGGCTAGGGCCAGCATAGGACTAACATTGGATCAAAGGGGGTCTGCTCAAGAATCTTCCTTGGCAGAGGTTCTGGGGACTGTTGAGGACCAAGGAATAAACAGGTCTAAGGACGTCGCAAGACTAGCGATGGATCGAGGGTATGAAGGGAGTGTCCACTCAACAGTAGGATGAGGACTGGGAGACCCAAGAGCAACTCAAGATACTAGGTAAATTGCAGGAGGTCTAAGATAGGGAATACACCTGAGTATCGAGGGTTTATATACACGAGCCAAATGATTAAGGGTAGGTAAAGGAAGAAAGTGAGTCAGTGATGGAAAGCAATGGAATCGCGAAGAAGCTGAGTCACTACGGAGCAGATGCAATGGCATTGGATAAGGGTTGGTAATACAGCTGCGGATAAGTCATGCTAAATAAGTAGGTGGGAATGAAAAGGCGATGGTAAAAGAAAAGGACCCAAGTGGGGCTCGAACAGCAAGGGTCAAGGTCCTTTGATATACACAATGAGTAAATGTAAGGAAAAGAAAAGAGGGGCCCAATGAATTGCAACATTACCCCCATTGTATGGGTGAGACTGCGATGAAACCTTAGTAGTTACCTCGACATGACCCAGTCTCATTGTCATCAGCTTCGGTGCTGACAAAGAACTCAAAGTCATCTGCTGCCAGTGGAGAGGGAGGGGGAGTGGGGACTTGACAAGGGATCCAAACATTGGGACATCATCCTGGTGGAATAGGATGACCACAGTGTGAGGAGGAGGAGCATGAAAAGTGGGGGGACTGGTGTGTAGATGAGTCCAATGAAGAGGAAGTGAATGCGCGAGAAGTTCATGGGCGCATGGGACATGTGTGTTGGGGATGCCCTGGGAATTGCCTGTGGCAGATGGGGCATTGATAAAAGGGACAAAGGGGGCAGCATTGGTAACATGCCTTATGATAGCAAGGGTGGTTGGGGGGAAGGGACCAGACTTCTTGGTTACTAGCCCAGTGTTACGATTTGCTGAGGCCCCTCTCTCTTTTTCCTCACTTCACTTACCATGTACACCAATGGACCTTGACCCTCGCTGTTCAAGCCCCACTTGGGCCTTTTCTTTTACCATTGTCTTTGCAATACCGCTTACTTATTTAGTGTGACTCATCTGCAGCTGTATTACCAACACTTATCCAATGCCATCACATCCATTCCATAGTGACTCAGCTTCTTCGCGATTCCATCGCTTTCTATCGCTGACTTACCTTCTTCCATTGACCTACCCTTAACCGCTTGGCTCATGTATATAAACCTTCAATACTCAGGTGTATTCGCTATCTTAGACCTCCTGCAATTTACCTGGTATCTTGGAGTTGCTCTCGGGTCCCCCAGTCCTTGTCCTACTGTTGAGTGGACGCTCCCTCTGAACCCTCGATCCGTCACTAGTCCTGTGACATCCCCAAGACCTGTTGATCCCTCGGTCCTCAATGGTCCCCAGAACCTCTGCCAAGGAAGACCCTTGAAGTAGACCCTCTCCGACCCGATGTTAGTCTTATGTCGGCCTTAGCCTCCCTATCGAGGAACCCCCTCGTCAGACCCCCTTGTCCTGTCTGCTGTATAGCGACAGTAAGCCCTCGAACCTCTGCAGGCCTATGCTTGACCACGTTGAGCATAACAAAAGGTCTAAGATCTCCCTTGATCGGCTATCATCATATAAGCCTCCACCATTGCCCACCAACACCCCAGAAACCCTAGACCCTACCCCGACCTCACGTCGCAGAGGGAAACCCTTGACTTGTCAGACACCGACAAACCCTCTTCGGAAAACCCCATCGACACTGACGAAGACCTCGTCATCCCTCAACAACCTGAGGACTTAGAACTTGCCCATCGACTCTCTGTGGCGCTTAGTATCCCCAGAGTATCCACCCCACCATCTCCAACCCCAGTCAATCACCAACTGGCATTTACCCTGCCCCTACTCCCAGCCCAAGTCACCATGACGACCAAACCCACCGAACTCCGTCTTGGAGCCCCCGATGCCTTTGACGGCTCTTACGCCAATGCCATGCCCTGGCTATCCTCTATCCGGACTTACCTCATCATAAACAAGACTGTTTATGATGATGACAATAAGAAAATCGCCTACACCCTGTCCTACATGAAAAAGGGCTTGGCCGCCATCTGGGCCTCTACCTTCGAGAAGAAGCCATTGCCGCCAACTCCTTCGGAACATTCACTGACTTCCTTGCCAAATTCAAGAGTGCTTTCAAGCACCAAGATACCAAGAATCAGGCCATCAACTGGCTTCATTCGGAACGCCTTGTCCCTGAGAAAAACGGATCTTATGGTCCCGAACTCACTCAGCACATAGCTGAGTTTAGAAACAATGTCACCCTCTCGGGCATCACTGATCAGAACGTCCTGATCAACTACTTTGCCACTGGCATTCCCCCTCCCCTCTCCCGCCACATCCTCTCTGTGGACATGGTCCCCACTAAGGTTGACGAATGGTACTCAAAAGCCGTTCATTTCCAAGTCCAAAACGATCGCGCTCAGACCATCGTTAACCAACACTGTACCCATTCCACCCCCGCATACTGGTCTTACCAGATCCCCTCCACCTCCTCCCCTTCCCAGAAAACCTGCCATCCCGACGCCATGGACGTTGATGCGGTCAACATCCCCAGACCCCCTAAGCTAACTCCTGAGGAGCGGAAGTGATGCTTCAAAGAAGGACGTTGCTTACGCTGCAGGCAAAAAGGCCACCGCACTGATGCTTGTGGAAAGTATCCCAAGGAACCTCATAAGACTTCGGTCAAACAAGTTGAACAGGTCGACGATGACCTCCCCAAACTCCAGACCTGCGACGACGACGATGACGATGATCTCACGGTTCGTCATGTCCAATTCACCCTTTCCCCCAAGAAGGATTTTTAGAACGGAGACCTCAACTGACGTGGAACTCTCCTAAAATACAACGTGTAACTGTACCTACACTGCCTGTCATATCCCAAATTCTCGCTAAGTCCCCTCCGCTCCTCCGTGTATATCATCTCCGCTATTCCGCTCCTATGTCCTTCATTACTCCGTGTCCGCTCTACTTCTTGTGCTCATGTACATTATGTTACGTTTCCCTTTGTTCTCTTTGTAGTTAGTCTCCATTCCATCACTGTGGTGCTCAGGGAAAGGCGCACAGCTCTGGCTGTGCGACTGACCAGCACAGCAGCGGTACTCTGTTTCCTCCGTCGCTCTGACCCTGACTTTACTACATTCGGACTTTGACCTCCATATATAAACCCGCTGTAATATGTCTTAGCCCCTCAGTTCGAATATCAACTTAGTTCCGTCCTCTGCTCTCTCCTCCATCATTGAGCTCGTCAACGAGTTCTCTCGCTTGAGTCTTGACGACTCTCCTCTGACCTCTGGTCACTCCGTACCTCCGCTCTGCTCCCCTTGTAAATCAGGGACAACGGAACTGGACAAGGGTACACCACATAAGGTGAAGTCGAAGTCCCTACCCTCTCCGACCAACTCTGGCGCTCCGGAGTTTGCTGCCCAGTCCCTGACAGACCCGCACTTAACACTGCCTGGTTCAATGCAGATCCCTGTCCAAATCATTGTACCCTCGCACATGTTGAGAACTGTTGACACCCGCGCCCTCATTGATAGCAGTGCTGATATCTCTTGCATCGATTGGGGGTTTGTCCGCAAAAACAAGCTCCCTACCACCCAACTCCCCTCCCCCCTCAACGTCACCAATCTCAACCAGGGACTCACGGATAAAGGAGGAGTTTGTTTCACCACTGAACTCTTCATTCACATTGAAGGACTCGCTCACAAAGTCCTATTCTATGTCATGGATTGTGGTCGACAAAACCTCATCCTTGGTCTCCCATGGTTGAAAGCTGTCAACCCACCATTGACTGGTTCAGTTAGACTCTCTCCATCAATGAGTCCACCAACCAATCCAAGGAGCTCTATACGCTCCACAAAGTCGACTTGAACCAATACGAAACTCGTTTCCAGCAGTTCAAGCCCTCCCCTCAACTCCCTCACCACGTCCAAGTAGACTCTGTCTACGATGGATGTCTCTACAAATACCTTGACTATGAGACGGAACCACAGTACCTCTGCCGTGCTTGTGACAACTACACCGTCAACCACATCATCTGATGCGGGTATCACTTCATCCCCAAAGGTGACCCCCTCATCACCAAACTCACGAACTCTACCAAGTTGGCCATGGCTGCAGAAAAAGCCAAACCCAAGGTCACCCTCTCCCCAGAATATTCCGACTTTGCCTCTGTCTTCTTGAAAGAAGCCACGGACCACATACCCCCCTCATGCCCTTACGATCATGAGATCAACCTCGACGAATCTTTCACACCCAAGGTCGGAAAGATTTACCCCCTCTTCCCAGACGAGCGTAAGGCCACAGAAACCTTCCTTGACGAAAATCTTGTTTCGGGCAAGATACGCCCCTTGAACTCCCCGCAAGCTTCCCCATTCTTTTTCGTCAAAAAAAAGGATGGTGGACTCCGTCCATGTCAGGACTACAGGTACCTCAACGAGCATACCATTCATGATGCCTACCCCCTCCCCTTAGTCTCCGATCTCGTTGACAAACTCCGTGATGCCAAGGTCTTCACGAAATTTGATGTTCGATGGGGTTACAACAATGTCCACATCAAAGATGGACATCAATGGAAAGTCACCTTTATCACCCATAAAGGACTCTTCGAACCGACTGTAATGTTCTTTGGTCTTACCAACTCCCCCGCCACCTTCCAAAGGTTCATGAATGACTCCTTCCGTGATATGATTGCTGAAGGATGGCTCATCATCTACATGGATGATCTCCTCATCTTCTCCCCTGATGAGAAAACCCACACTGAACGAACCAAGCATGTCCTCCAATGCATGAAGAAACTTGACCTTCACCTCAAACTCGAGAAATGCAACTTCGCCACTAAAGAAGTTGAATACCTCGGAATGATCATTAAACCCGGTCAACTCGCCATGGACCCCGTCAAGCTCAATGGGATTGCATCCTGGCCCACCCCAGAAAAACTTCGTGATGTCCGCTCCTTCCTTGGCTTCGCCAACTTCTATTGGCGATTCATCCCTGATTACTCTTTGGTCGCCCACCCCCTCATCGATCTCACCAAGAAAACCACTCCCTGGGCCTGATCCCCCGAATGTCAGAAGTCCTTTGAATGCCTCAAAGAACTATTCCTCGCCCATCCAGTTCTTCAACTCCCCAACCTCTCCGCTCTGTTTGCTATTGCAACAGATGCCTCCAAATTTGCCTCGGGCGCAATCCTCCTCCAGACAGATACCAATGGGGATTGGCATCCCTGTTCCTATCTCTCCCAGTCGTTCTCACCAGCAGAACGAAACTACGACATCTATGATCAGGAACTCCTCGCTATCATGTGAGCCCTGAAATCCTGGCGCCATTATCTCCATGGCAACTCCCACCCAGTCCAAGTCTTTATGGACCACAAGAACCTGACCTATTTCTGGTTAGCACAGAACCTCAACCACCGACAAGCCTGTTGGCTCCTTGACCTTGCAGATTTCGATCTGACCATGATCCACATCCCCGGTAAACTCCTTCCCGGTCCCGGTCCCGATGCCCTCTCCCGCCACCCTGATCTTGTCCCCTCAGATGACACTGACAATGAAGGAGTTACCCTCCTTCCCCCATCCTTATTTGTCCATGTCGTTGATGCCATGCTCCAAGAACACATCTTGTCTCACTCCAAGACGGATCCCTTCATCCTCAAAGCCCTCCAATCCCTTGATGGCACCATTCCCCCCACCTTTCGGTCACGACTGTCCGACTGGCAGTACAAGGATGGCATCCTTACCTTCCAGGGATGCATTTACATTCCCCCCGATGAATCCCTCTGGCACTCCATCCTCCAGCGCTGCCATGATCACAAGACTGCTGGCCACCCTGGTTATCTCAAGACTTGTCAGCTCGTTGCCGCCGAATTTTGATGGCCAGGCCTCGCTCAATACATATGTAAGTATGTCGAAGGTTGTGCCTCATGTCAACAGCACAAGGCCAACACCCACCCCACTGTCCCTCCACTTACCCCCATCCGCTCCACCTGCATCCGCCCCTTTCAGCAGATCTTGTGTGATCTGATCACCGACCTCCCCGAATCCTCAGGGTTTGATACTCTCTTGGTCGTGGTCAACCATGGCCTTACTAAGGGGGTAATTCTCTGCCCTACAAAGAAAACCATCACCACCGAAGGGGTCGCAGCCCTTTTTTTTCACAAAGTCTTCCTCCGATTTGGTCTTTATGACAGAATCATCTCTGACCGAGGTCCTTAGTTTGCCTCTGCCTTCGCCAAAGTGCTAGGAAAGGCTCTCAACTATTCCCTTGCACTCTCCATCACATACCACCCCCAGACTGATGGCGAAACCGAACGAGTCAACCAAGAAGTCAAGACCTATCTCCGCATCTTCTGTGGAAGTAACCCCACCACATGGTCCAAACTCATCCCCCATGCTGAGTTCGCTCACAATCACCACCCCCACTCTGTCACCAGACAGACCCCGTTCTATCTCATGATGGGGTACAAACCCCGTGCCCTTCCCTCGGTTATCACTGACTCCCACATCCCTGCCATTGAGGATTGCCTCAAATCCCTTGTTGCTGCCCGCAATGAAGCTCTCACTGCCCACGAACTCGCTCGCCAAGTCATGGCATCCCGAAATCACTGCTCTTTCACCCCTTTCACCAAGGGATCCAAAGTCTGGCTCGAGGCCAGAAACCTCAAATGCTCCATCGTCAACCTGAAGTTTGCCCTGAAACGCGAAGGACCTTTTACCATCATCAAGGTGCTATCTCCCATCACCTACAAACTGCGCCTCCCATGATTGTGGAAAATCCACCCAGTGTTCCACACATCCCTCCTATTGCCCTATCGCGAAAACCCCGTCCACGGGCCAAACTACCCTTCCCCACCACCTGACCTCATCGATGGACATGAGGAATACGAAATCAAGAAAATCATCTGCCACTGTGGACCTCTGTCCTCCCGTTCCTTCCTGATCCGATGGAAGGGATACACTGCCAAAGAAGACTCCTGGGAACCCGCACGGAACCTACGGAACTCCACACCCCTCCTCAATGACTATAAACGTCGTCATTTGATCTCCTTGCTCCTACACCCAGTGATGTTCTCTCCAACGTCGCCGAAGCTGGCTGGTCCACTACCACTCCTGCCAACAACCCCCTCGAACTCAGCGACGCACCTATCCCAGTGCCTTCCCCCTCCCTGATCCAATGCCTCCGCAACGATGTGGAAGGCATTCCTTCTGCATGGCCTGGCTTTAGTTGGACCCACCCTGAACCCCTCATTCCCACTACTATATCCATTCCCCTCACCCAACGAATCTCCAACTGCCCCGCTCGCCTCCCGTTGTCCATACCCCCCACTGCACTACCAAACCACCCCACACCCCTCAATGATGACCTCGCCGCCACCATCGCCACTGAACTCCGAGACTCCAGTCTCGCCATGGCGCTTGACACCTACATGGAACCCCACTCCCCCTTCACCCTCATGTACCGTCTCTTCCTGATGAACTCCTGTATCGCCATCTCCACTGCCACCCCCACCGCCTCTGCTTCTCAAGCACTGGCCAACCTCCACATCTGTCGTTTCCACCAGATCCTGGAACATGACCTCGTCCAACTGATGCACCAGTTGGACATGATCGATACCTCCAAAACCTCGCCACCACTGGTGATGACCATGTCTCCACCCCATCTGCATCCTCCGAACCACTCTCTGCACAAGAGGTCACCACCCTAGATTGTGCTGACAACTACTGGGCAGGTAACCAAGGAGTCTGGTCACTTCCCCCCAACCACCCCCACTACCACAAGGCATGTTATCAATGCCACCGCCTTGGGCATCACCGCCCTCTATGCCCATTCTACCAGTGTCCCATTTGCCACAGGCAATCTCCAGGACACCCCCAACATGCATGTCCCATGCGCCCACGAACGCCTCGCACATTCGCTTCTTCCTCCTCGGACTCGTCTGTGCACCAGTCCCCCCATCCCTCACACTCTTCATCCTCATGCCGCGGCCATCCTATCCCATCTGGATGACACCCCAATGTCCGGATCCCCTGTCGGGTCCCTACTCCTCCCCCCTCTCCGCCGGCAGCGGACGACTATGAGTTCTTTGTCAGCACTGAAGCTGACGACAATGAGACCAGGTCTAATCGAGGTGACTACTAAGGTTTCACCGCAGTCTCACCCATACAATGGGGGTAATGTTACAATTCGCTGAGGCCCCTCTCTCTTTTTCCTCGCTTTACTTACCATGTACACCAATGGACCTTGACCCTCGCTGTTCGAGCCCCGCTTGGGCCTTTTCTTTTACCATTGTCTTTGCAATACCACTTACTTATTTAGCATGACTCATCTGCAGCTGTATTACCAACACTTATCCAATGCCATCGCATCCATTCCATAGTGACTCAGCTTCTTCGCGATTCCATCGCTTTCTATCGCTGACTCACCTTCTTCCATTGACCTACTCTTAACCGTTTGGCTCACG
>JBBPMJ010000075.1:0-91804 GCA_038090255.1 Austroboletus niveus
CGCCCCCTCCGCCTCCGCCCCCAGTCGCGCAGCTCTCGTCCCTGAACATTGAGCCTGAGCGTGAACCTGAACCCGAGGCCCCACCACCACCACCACCACCTCAAGCTCAAAGTGGCCGAGGTATTTGCGCCGTCGTCTTATACGAATATGAGGTACGCGTCTCCATCATGATCATGGGGTACGTATGCAGAAACAACGATCGTAATATTACCTTATTAGGCTACGGAAGACAACGAAATGAGCCTCGTCGAAGGCGATGTGATCGAGCAGATCGAAGAAATCGATGAAGGATGGTGGAGCGGTGTTGGGCAAGGAGGGGCCAAGACCGGGTTATTCCCCGGTATGTCTCTTCATTTATACCTAACGGAACGTGTCGCTCAAATGACGGTTGCAGCAAACTATGTGGAGCTCATCGAGACGTCGGAAGTGCAACAGGAGGAAGAGGAGGCTCCACCTCCGCCCCCGCCGCCCCCGCCTCCACCTGCACTACCTGCGCCTGTCGCGGTGAGTCGTCGGGAAGTTGAATGTGTTGAATCAAATAGCCTGACTTGTATGTAGCCCGTTGCACCGCCGGCGCCTCCTGCGCCCCCACCACCACCCGTAGACGAAGGTATCGTCGCCATAGCATTATACGAGTACGCGTCTCTCTCCTTTTATCCTTCTCTGCAGTCTCAGTTGACTGTCACGGTTGTAGTTACGATGCTACGGAGGACAATGAGATATCGTTCCGCGAAGGGGAGCGTATCACGGAGATTGAAGAGGTTGGGGAGGGCTGGTGGCAGGGCAAGAATCCGAGGTGTGAGATGGGCATGTTCCCAGGTAGGTCTTTCGATGGAAATATGTTTTTTTCTTCTTTTGGAATCTGATTGGGTTGGTAGCGAACTACGTCGAGGTGATGGAGCAGTGAACGAAAATCAACTGAGGGTTGTAGTACTAGAGAATCGGTCATGATTGTGTATGTTGGACTGTGTCGTAGAAGCGTTTTCGAGAGTCATTCCCTGATCACTTTATTTTGGCAATTTTTACTTGGTCTTGTCTGTGAAAATCCATTCGGTATTGATCTCGTCGAGATTGTTTTCATTCATGACCACACGATCGTTATCTCGGCCCGCGCCGCGAGTCGAATGGAGCGTCAAATTAGTACGGCCCGGGGTAAGCTGGGGCAGCCGAGGCCCGACCTCATGCAGTTCATTAGTACTCCTAGGCAACGCTCAGAAATCAATCTCAGCCGCTGTCATGATCCGGGGTACTTTGGACAGAAAGCTCGACTCGACTCGGGTTACATTGACGAGGTAGTCCAAGTGAGCATCGTTGACTTCGAGGGATAAATGACCTCTCTGCAGCAATTCGGTGGTCGGTATCTTACCACGCCTGATCATGCTCCTTGGCTGATTCACTTCTTTCTTAAGAAGATGTATGTATATGATTGATAAGGTGCGCCAGTTGTCGTGCCTAAATATCGTGTACACGAACACGAGTGCTCATACGCGTGGTGTGGCCTGGCATAGCATTGCCTGCTGTCGTCCTTCAAGGACGATGGCATGACTACACGTACGAAGGATGAAGAAAGCGATGGTAACGTGGACGACGACGACGGTAATATATCCGCGGCGTTGAAAGACGATGCGCCAAGAGAGGCGTCTGTAGGTGGCAAACACGCATGTCCTCTGGCGAGTGTACGCACGACACGTTATGCACCTCTTGTTAATATGAGCCTCTAGATGTCGTACCTATGACGGTGGTCGATCGATCAACGATGTCACCCTTTCCCTGTGGCCCAGTTTATTCTTTCTTCCCCCCTCGTGAAAGATTGCGAGGTCGCGTCCAAGCGTGGAGCGAATGTCTCAGGCCGATATTAAAAAAGTCGACCTCGAGCGTGTCGTTTTTCGTTTTTGATCTCTCATACAAATCTTTAACAGACGCTTTGCTTTTTCTTTTTTCTCTCAAAACATTCCTTTGATCCGCTCATTTCCAATCGCCCATATGCCCGAGGACGACGAATTCAAGGTCATTCCGATCGATATACCGGGCCATGTCGACTTGGAGACGTTACCGTCGAGCGACATGCTTCCGACGTGTCGCAGCGCAGACGACGACGTACTGGCGACGCTTGGGTACAGGGCCGAGCTCAAGCGCGACTTTTCGGTACGTAAAACGTACGCTGGATCGTGAAGTGGCTTGTTGACGTCCTCTCCAGTTGTTGGAAACGATTGCGTTTACGTTTTCGGTCACGGGCGTCGTCGCGTCGGTCGCTTCGACGTTTTCGTTTCTCCTCGTGTCAGGTGGTCACGTTGGGATGGTATGGGGATGGCTCGTTCCTTGTTTCTTCGTCATGGCTGTGGCGCTTTCCATGGCCGAGCTGGTATCTTCTATGCCGTGAGTGCATGTCCCGGCGAATGCTGTGATTTCGAAACGACTTTCGATTTGTCAGGACGTCTGGTGGGTTGTACTATTTTTCCGCTAAACTGGCGCCTCCGAAGTATGCCGCCTTGGCGAGCTGGATCACCGGGTGGGCCAACGTTACGGGTCAAATCACGCTGGTGTCTTCGATCGACTTTGCATGGTCGGTCAACCTGTTCCTCGATTTGGCACGTCTAATCGATCGACAGTGCACAAATGATCACATCTGCCATCGCGGTGGGATCGGACGGGTACGTCGTGCCTAATACGGGCGCCACGTACGGGATACTGGTAGCAATCCTATTGTGCCATGGTCTCGTTAGCTCTGCCGCGACCAAGGTACTCGCTCGACTCACTTTCTTTTACGTCGTGGTGACCGGTATGTGGTAATCTGACCCTGGACGAATCTGTCGGTGATGCATGGACGTAGGAGCCACGACGTTTGCTGCGATCGGTGCTCTGCTCGCTTGCTCTGGTAGTAACCGAGTATCAACACGAGTCGCCTTCACGATGTTCGAGAATTACACTGGCTGGTCCTCGGGTATGTCGTTATGCAGCGTATCGATCGGCGGACGGGTCACATGTCTTGTCATGATCAGATGGTTGGGCATTTTTGCTAGCATTCACGTCGCCCATGTGGGCGTTGAGAGGCTGTAAGACTGTTGTTTAACTTTTTTTTTTCGACCTACGACTGTTTCTGATCGCTCGTCAGACGATTCTCCTGTACACATTTCAGAAGAGGTTGCTGGGGCACAACGGAGTGCCCCCATGGCGATCATTATCGGCGTTGCGGGTGCAGAGATTCTCGGATGGCTGACGCTTGTCGCAGCTTCTTTTGCGACGACGTCCGTTTCTTCGCTGCTCGCCACGCAGTTACCTTTGCCGATGGGCCAGCTCCTTTTAGACGTACTAGGGAAGCGGGGCATGCTCGCGATCTGGAGTTTTATTATCGTTGTCCAGGTAAGACGTGCGTGCGCCGACGAAAAGACTGATCTCATCCTACCCTTGGCGTCAGTTTGCGTCCGGGGCTGCTCAATGCGTCGACGCGTCCCGCGTCGTCTTTGCATTTGCGCGCGACAATGCCCTCCCTGGGTCGTATTGGTGGAAACAAATCGATCATCACACGCGGACGCCTGTCAACGCCGTCTGGTTCGTCATCGTCTCTGCCGGGCTCTGTGGTCTTTTTGGATTTTCCGCTACTGCGTTGTCCTCGCTTGCCGGGTTCGTTTTTTGTCTTGCGTATTTATGAGTGTGTGGCTGTCTGACGCTTCGTCGTCGTTCTGTAGGGCGTCCGTGGTTAGTTTGTACGTGTCATATGCGACGCCCATTTTTCTGCGGATCACGTCGGGAAGAGACGTGTTCGTCCCGGGGTCTTTTACGCTCGGTAAATGGTATATGCCCATCGGCATCGTCGCCGTGTCCTGGATCGCTTTCATCGTCGTCCTCCTCTTGTTCCCGTTCTCACAAACGACGAACGCGCGAGACATGAGTGAGTTTTTTTTTGTTCTCGTCTTTGCTGATGTGCGGTCGTCGAGTGCTCATGACGGGTAGATTACGCAGCCGTGATCATCGTGGGGGTCTTGACGTTCGCATCTGCGTCGTGGGTGCTGTCTGCGCACAGGTGGTTTCACGGACCGATCAAGACTATCGATGCCACGCCGTACGAGTCTAACGTGCCAGAGGAGATGCCCATGTACGAAGCGATCTGAGTCTAGGCTTTCGGTGGACATGTTTATGCTCGTCGCGTCCTGCTTCACGTCGACCCAAGTACACGGATACGCGAGAAGATCCGACGTTCCCGAATCCTCGCACTTTGCAAAGGTCGTGCGTCGACGCTCGATTCACGGACGTTTTTTTACATATGGACGGTTCGAAGTAGGATTATTAGTAATTGTTACAACAGGAGCGTTGTGTAATATGCTTTTTACTGTATGGACGTCGAGGACGACTGGTTGTAATCTGGATGAACACGCGGAACGGCTCGTCAGATTTTTCGTCTTTGGGTGAAAATCTGTTTACTAAATCTCCTCCTGGGGCCTCAGGGGCAGTGGTTCGGACCCATTTGGGTTTCCAGTGGCGTTTCGCTTGCATGGGAACCGACTTTCCTATCGGTCTTTTCCGACCAGTTCTTGGTCACGGCAATTCACTACAGACCATTGGTGAAGACGACCAAGTGTCTTTCGACGTATCCGACTGCATTCTCAGACGATTGTTCTGTCAGCTGCTGTCGAAGACTACTGCTTTCCGTTTCGAGGATGGATTGAGGTCTTGGCAGCAACATCCTCCCCAAAGCTGTCCCTGTTCTCCATATGGACTAGAAGGTTATGCCAAGGCGTGGAATTTGTTGCTCAAGAGATAAGCATATGTGGTATTGTCATTACTACAACAGTCGCTTGAGTTGTCACCTCAGTCTTATCTCTGGTGCAGAATTCACAGATAGACGATAGACGGCGAACACGCTCGTCTTTCTTCCTCTTCGCTCCATCTCAATCTGGTCTTCAAAAGATGTCCAAAGACGAAAAGCCCGTTGATGTCCAAGTGGAGACACTCACGGTCGATGGTGTATCTCCGAAACCCTTCAATGCAGATGACGAACTGCTTGCAACGCTGGGCTACAAGGCCGAGTTTAAGCGCGAATTCTCGGTATGAAAGGGCTTGCGTTTTCCAAACAGCAATGAGCCTCATGATTTGCACATCATAAGATGCTAGAAACGGTCGCGTTTGCAGTCTCGATCATGGGTGTGATCGCATCCGTCACTTCCACGTTCTCGTTCTCCCTCGTGTCAGGTGTGTTGCTATGTATATCACGATGCGTGATAATTATGTCGGTCAGGTGGCCATGTTGGGATGGTGTGGGGATGGTTTATACCTTGTTTCTTCGTGATGGCAGTGGCTCTTTCCATGGCCGAGCTCGTGTCTTCCATGCCGTGAGTCCAGAGATATAATTTGAGCTGTATACCTTATTTTGATGCGGCCTCGGTGGTCAGGACATCCGCCGGGTTATACTACTTCTCCGCCAAACTGGCGCCTCCGAAATACGCTGCGTTGGCGAGCTGGATCACCGGGTGGGCTAACATCACGGGTCAAATCACGCTCGTGTGTTCAATCGACTTCACATGGTCTTCCAACGTCACCCTTCCTCGGAATTGCATGTATCTGACGGTAACTCTGACAGCGCGCAGATGATCACGTCGGCCATCACGGTAGGATCGGATGGGGCGCTCGTGTTGAGTTCGGGTGCCACCTATGGGATACTGCTAGCAGTCCTGTTTTGCCACGGTCTCGTCTGCTCGGCCGCGACAAATGTGCTCGCACGACTTAACCTTTTCTATGTCGTCGTGAACGGTATGTCTAACTTGTATCCCCAAACGATTCTATCGGTGACGAGTCATGAAAAGGGGGGACTACAATTGCTGCGATCGTTACTCTTCTCGTGTGCTCTGGTAGCAACAGGGTATCGACGAAAGATGCCTTTACGTTGTTCGAGAACAATACCGGTTGGGCCTCGGGTATGTCGTCCTACGATCCACCATCATGGATAGATGGACGAATCATCTTCACCAGATGGCTGGGCATTCTTGTTGGCGTTTACAGCTCCCATGTGGACGCTGACAGGTTGTAAGGCGACCATACTCTCTTTGTAACCAGCGTCTGACAGCTGATCAGATGATTCTGCGGCGCATATTTCGGAGGAGGTCGCAGGCGCCCAACGGAGTGCCCCCATTGCTATTATCCTCGGTGTGGCAAGCACCGAAATTTTCGGATGGCTAGTACTCGTCGCAGCATCGTTTGCCACGACATCTGTTTCCTCGCTGCTCGCCTCGGAATTGCCATTGCCGATGGGCCAGCTGTTATTGGACGTGCTAGGAAAGCGGGGCATGTTGGCGATCTGGAGTTTCATCATCGTTGTCCAGGTAAAACTCGCACAACCGATTGCGGGTACACATATCTGACTGCGATTGCCGTCAGTTCGTGACCGGGGCTGCCCAAGGCGTCGATGCTTCCCGCGTTGTTTTTGCTTTCGCGCGAGACAATGCGCTCCCTGGATCGCGCTGGTGGAAGCAAATTGATCGGCGCACACAAACACCCGTCAATGCCGTCTGGTTCGTCATGATCTCTGCGGCTCTCTGTGGTCTTCTTGGCTTTTCTGCTGCCGCATTGTCCTCGCTCGCCGGGTCCGTTCTGTTTCACTGATTTGGTTGTGTTTTTGCCCTTGACGTGTCACTCTAGCGCATCCGTGATCGGTTTATACGTATCGTACGCCACGCCCATTTTTCTGCGGATTACTTCGGGACGGAACGCGCTCGCTCCGGGATACTTCACGCTCGGTAAATGGTATATGCCTGTCGGTATCGTCGCCGTGTCCTGGGTCGCTTTTATCGTTGTCCTTCTCTTGTTCCCGCCTTCTCAAACGACGGATGCACAAGGCATGAGTAAGCCTCGTCGTCACTATGGCATGCTTGAAGTGCTAACGGTAACGTGCCTAGACTATGCGGTCGTGATCATCATGGCAGTGTTCCTCTTTGCATCCGTGTCATGGGTAGTATCCGCGCGCAGGTGGTTCCATGGACCGATTAAAAACATCGATGCCAGTAGGACTACGTCTGTCCCAGATCCGAAGTAGTAACCTGGATTATACTTGTTGTGATATCATACATGCGTACGATCGAGGGCAGGATGGTTCTATGAGTGCTCGAAAATGACAAACAGCATGGTTCGCACGAGGAAAAATACATGGCATACGAAGCAAAGGAGAATCCTCTTGATCCTAGGAAGGTCGTCCGTTGACACTCGACTCGTTTGGTGAAGGGACGTTAGATTGGTCCACCTGATGAATGACGTCAATCATGAGTACCCTAGTGTGTACGAGAGCCTACCTCAGATCGATCGTACTCCCAATCACGGTCTCTGTACCTCCCGTTGGCATGGTCATACGCATGCCCATTCGTTGGTACAGACGGACTGTGTGCAAGTGCGTGCGACGTCGTGGGTATTGAGGAGGTGCCAGTTGGCGATGGACGGACGAGGTGCATCAGGGATGGCGTTGCGGGTAAGGCGATACTGATGGCATCCAAAAGCAAACTATGGACGTCGACCCCCCGAATAGTAAATATATAAACGAAACGTGAGGTGTGTGGTGGACGCGTACTCGTTTTCGGATTGGAGTTTGCGTGCCCGGGTATTGGCGAGTTCGAGGTCGCGCTTGTATTCGTCGTGTAGCTAAAGTGACCAGAGACGATCGGCGACGTGCGTTTGGGGAAAGACGTTCGACGTACGGCGGTGACTTGATCAAACTTTTCACGTAGGGCTTGAAATCTGACAGGTGTTTATGAAACACAGACGGATGAGACGACAGGCAGAACGTACTTTTCCTTGTAGCGTAGGGCACTACGCTGAGGGGGGTGTGCGGGCGCCTGGCGGGGGTCGCGAGGAAGGGGCCGCGTCGACGTCATTGATATTGTTGCAGAAAAGAGGGAAAGCCTACCTTGAATCGCGTGTTTTCTTCTACGGGATGGTGAGGTGCTTTCGCTGCCTCCATGCTATGCAGTCAGCGGACAACGCCTACTGTTAGTTCCCAGATGACGTCGCTGGCCACTCTCAACAAATAAATACAACCACACCCGCTGCTCTGATCTGTTCACGTGCTTGTACATTCCATCCTCCCGCGTTTAGTTCTTTCCATCCTCGTCAACCAAGGACTGATCTTGCCTGGCAGACTCGGAGACGCCTGCGAAACTAATCGCAGAAATGTTTGCAGTGCCAGCATTGTGCCCCAAATCCGATTCCTTCGCAATGCACGGTCGTACAGCTCTCGCACATCGAGCAACCGTTATTCACGTCTCTGGACTACTTTGCCCATGTTTCCGTGCGGGTCGACAGCGTCGGTGCCGCAGGTGGCATGGCCGCTGCCAACGTCCTCGTCCTCTGCAACCGGCTCCTTGCGAAGCGTCGCTACGAGCCACTACTCCTCGGGCCGTCCGCAAAATAGTTCTGGGAGGGTCCACTCCCGAAACGAGAGTACACCTTTTCCTCAACCCGACAGCCTCATGCGTGCGCTCGCGAGGTTGGTCGAGCGCTACAGACCCGGTCTTCACATGACCGTCGTCATCGGCCGTATGCAAGTCAGTCTCGAATGTATGGACGGTTTTTCAGAGGCTCACACCTCGGATCATGGAAAAAATAAGGCGCGTTGCTCGTCGATCGTCCGAGGATGGTCGCAACGAGCGAGCTGCTCTCCAAGGGTACTACATCTTGTTTGAGTCTGGCGAAGACAAGTTTCGCCACTATGCATCTTTCGCACGAGGTCATGAATATGTACCAAGATATGCAAACAGAAGCTGCCAAGGACGTCGTCCGCGACGTGGTGTCGCTTTTATTTGTAGTTATTCCGCTGCGGTCGTGTTATGCGTGCCGTATGGAAGATACGAGCTCGCGCTCTTTCGGGATATGTTCGATCGCGTCCAGGTTGACGGGGTCCGTGACGTTGATGCAAGATATGGGCCAGTGCCTGTAAGAGAGGTTGTAGTATGGATACCAGGACATATCTGGTCACTTTAATTAGTGTTGCTCGACATGGACAGTGGGCGCCCGAGACTATGTATTATGAAGTCAACGGCGTAGCCTAGTTGTTAGGTCGACCAATGTCCAGGCAAACCTCAAGGCCTCATAGTTCTTTACCTCGTGAAGCTTTTCTCGGATATTCGTGTCCGCTTCATATTTGTCCACCCACATCGCCTAGTAGACCTCACTCAAATCACAAGGTCAAAATGTGTCACTAGCAGGCCGTCGGATCATGATAATGATTCCCAATGGAAGTCTAGCGTAATCCACTTCAATTCATTAGGGAGGCTTGGAGTCGGTGATCAACGGTCATTGTGGCACATACATAGTATGCTTACAAACTCAGCACGTCACGCCGGCGGTATCGTCGCCACGTTGGTTACACTGCATAAGAACTCGAAAGACAAGATTCGTGAATTCGAGAAATGTTGCCTGACAGAGAGCACGTTGTATATCGCTGAGCTAACGCGAACTATACCTGAAACATGCAAACTGTGTATGTCCAACATACCTGAACTGACTGACCCAACTTTCAGATAAGCTGGGAACAGGTGACACGTCTTCACCCCGTCGGAACAAAGGATTGACTAATCCTAGGCTTTTAAGAGGAATACCGAAGAATGTATGGCAGTACAAAACGAGCATCTATCTGGTTTTTGGGATACGTACTATTCAACCTCAACTCGAATCATATATCTACCTATCCAAATGTCCACAATCGACACTGTCGTTCCAGCCCGGATATTCCCATACTTTGCTGGCGGCGTAGCTGCCATAACCATATTCGCTCTCTTGTCCAAGAAACTCGCCTGGAGCCCGACTCACAAGAACAGTGTCCCACTCCCTCCCGGTCCGTCTGCTAGTTGGTTCTGGCAGAACCCGCTTTCAACAACAGAGTACGTAATTCTGAACTCGCACATCTCTGTCACGGAGAGGGGCATGCTGGAGGCAACTGTTTGATAACCCTCAGTGTCCCACGCGCGCTCGCAGCACTAGTTGACCAGTACGGTCCTGTCATTTCCTTCCGGAATGGAAGCCGTGTGACAATTGTCATCGGTCGTATGGATGTACGTCTGCACAGTGGTATCTTGTCAATATTCAGTCCACCCTTCGTGCCTTTCATAGGCGGCGACCGAAATAATGGAAAAGGAAGGCGCAGCATTGGTTGACCGCCCTCAGATGATAGCTGCAGGGGAATTATACTCGGGTGGATTGAATCTCCTCTTCGTGCCTGCTGGAGAACGTTTCCGTCGCCTCCGACGAGCAGTACATACCCATCTCCAGCCCAAAGCGGCAGAAACATACCAGGGGATCCAAGCAGAGGACGCGAAGAATGTCATTCTTGACATTTTGAATGATCCGAAACACCACATACAACATGTGAAACGGTACGCGACCATCGAGCTTCTTGATTTTCTTGTGCTTTCTATTGCATCTGAGCTGATTCGAACTTACATAGTTATGCTGCTTCAGTCATTTTGCGTGTGGCGTATGGCAAGAAGTCGCCAACGTCCAACGACGATCCCGAGGTGGTGCGTGTACATCAAGCATCGGAGAACTTCGAATCTGCAGTGCGACCCGGGGCCTATCTCGTGGACCGTCTACCATGGTTGAGATACCTGCCTGGGTATGGTCACCAGCTCAAGGAGTTTCATCAATTCGAATTATCACTCTTTCGTGACCAGTTGAATAAAGTCAAGGAAGATATGGTACGTGTTTTTTATGTTCAAAGATAGGAGCTGACTGTAAATTACATCTCTCCTTGTATTTTAGTCAATGAACAACGCTAACCCGTCATTTGGAAAAACGCTCCTCGAGAACATCGACGACCACCGACTGTCGAACGATGAGATGGCCTATCTCGCTGGCATCCTTTTTGGTGCCGGCGTCGACACTGTATTTTTTTTTAAAACTCGCCGGAATATAGTATATTTGACTTTTTCCCTTCAGACTTCATCCGGTATCAGTGTGATGATTATGGCAGCAGCATGGCACCCTGATGCACAAGCCCGTGTCCAAGAAGAACTAGAAAATATTGTGGGGAAAGACAGAGGTATCCGATCCGTGATTTGGTGTTCCACACTCTGGAGGTTCTGACCAAAGAATACAGTACCCACGTTTGCCGATAAGGATAATCTGCCGCAGCTCCAAGCATTTATGCTCGAGGCATTGCGCTTGAGGCCTGTGGCACCTGTGGGTACGTTTTTCTTCTCCAAATTGCGACAACATGGAAGTTCAATGCGTACTTATATGCTAGGTTTCCTACACCGTGCGACGAAGGATATCATCTGGGTATGTTATTTGCTCTTACAAACCCACCTTGACTTGCAACAGCTCTGATGATCATTTCCTGTAGAAGGGCCAGCGTATTCCTTCTGGGGCGACTGTTTTGGGTTGTCACTGGTAGGTCCTCGTGTACATTCACCCTCTTGACCATGCTTTCGTGCAACGTAACCTCTACCAGGGCGATCTCACGAGACCCGGTGGCGTTCCCTGATCCTGAAAAGTTCAACCCGCAACGCTGGATAACAGAAGAAGGACAGATCAGGACGGACATGCATTTTTACACGTATGGGTTTGGCCGAAGGTACGTATGCAGTGCCTGGTTTCATCCACTACAATCAAATCCATCGGGGCGGGCTAACGATCGGACGCGAGTAGAGTTTGTCCTGGTCAGCATATCGCAAACAGGTCGCTGTATATCAACGTCGCGTTGTTACTGTGGTCGTTCCGCATTCTGGAACGACCTGATACACCGATCGACCTTGCTAATGGCTTCAAGAACCCGATCGCATTTCATCCCGATCCATTTGAGGTGGAGTTTGTACCGAGGGTGGAAGAGCGGCGATTGAGGGAGCTGCTGGCTTAATACAACAGCGATGTCCTTTTGTCGAACAAGTGCCTTGTGAATTATTGACCACACGATGAAATAGATAACTCCTTCTCTTCGCGTAGTTGCACGTATCGGTTGAGCTGCTACTTTGTCGCTTTATACGTGTTGACGGATTGGTTCAAGGTTTGCATAATAGTGAGAGCCAAAGGCGTTGCACGTAGAAATAATCGCAGTACGAGAAGTGGGCGAGTCGAACCACTCTACCTGGAAAGGAGACGTCAGGAGGTAAGGAGATTTGCCATTCTCGAATTATATTACACCAGTCCCAAACTTACAGATACAAAGGAAGCAGGAGTAGACTCGATAATGACTTTGGATCAATGCCACATCGCATACACCCGCAGAATCATCATTACTGTAAGTTGGAAGCGTGTATCACGAAAATAGTAAACATTAGGAAGAGTAACATTTCATTTTATTTTATGCGATGCCGTGCATGCCGAGGGGATTATATTCGGCGGGGTCAACTTAGTCATCGACCAATTGACTTCAACGCCATCTACAAGATCGCAGCCTATCTTCATGCTCACTGCGCTGAAGCTGCTTGGCATCAGGGCGGCCAAGGGCTCTAGGACATGCCCCGACTCTTCTTTGTTCTCAGGATCTGGTAAGCAATGTAGATGGTTGTCGCTCCGAGAGAATCCCAATTTATGGCATGATAACACTGTGTTCTAACTATAGCATACTTCAGCAATCGTGTCCCAAAGGGTTTCACAGAGAAATGGGGTAGGTATCGAGCAGTCGGCGTTCAGATACGGGGCTTATTATAATATTCGATCTGCAAAGCGGCTCATGGAGGACAACTATCATCTGGAGCGGCATTCGACGTACGTGCCCGGTATTTCTTCGCGATGGACCCTTTGGAGCCATGGGTAGTCAAGTTATTTGCAAAATCGGTCGTGGTGCGCATATATGCGTCCAACGGTGTATGCACCAAGTATATGCGTCTGTCCTGACGTTGTTGTCTTGTAGGTGATCCATGCAGGATGGATCGCGCATTGCGTCGACGAAGCGTTTCAGGTACCCATCTCAGAGTACATTCTTGATGGTAGGCCATTTTATGCAGTGATTGCGACATTTACACGTCCTCCTGTTCTTTCTTCTATGCGACAGACAGGTTCGTCCCCGGACCTCCTTACAAGTTAGCCAACAGTGCACCTCCAGTATATGTCCCCTTGTCCGACCCGGGCGGAAACACTGTTTCCGAGTGCGGTTTAACGCCCATCCAAACTTCTGAGACCCCCAGCACCCCGACAAGCACGTCGCGCAAACGCAAGCGAGAGCAGGCCTACTTTGACTCTCCTAGCGGCTTCCTCGTGTTTTCTGGATTCGATAAAGAGGGTATGCCACAGAGACCGAAGAAGCAACGCAAACTTCGGTTCGATCCATCGTTCAGTCCAAAGGGCGGAAGACCTGCTAGGGAGGCGATACAAGACTCGGATCTCGATTTGTCCCAAGACCAACATGACACTTTGATAGACGATGAGGTGTGCAACGAAGAAAATGAACAGGAAAGAAGATATCGAGATCCAAGTCACATGGCCATACGGTCTCCTCACACACCTGATTGGTCTACCACCTGCGAAGAGCTACTTCGGCGCCTTCCTAAGGACGAAGATGTCCTAGAAACAACCTGCGTATCTTCATCAACTCTCTCGATTGACAAGCAAGAGAAAGAGCCGCCTGTCCGCAGGATCGACTTCACCAGGCTACCACCGCGTACCAACCGTTGGCGGTTTCAACCGATCGACAAACCGAAAGACTCGGGAACGATGCTGTCAATTGTAAGGACCACAGACTACAAGGCCAAGACGCCCAAGAAGATCAGCTTTGCAGATTGTGCTCGGGTCTGTGTGTATATGGTTTCACCCCAACGACCAGTTGCCAAGGATAGAATAGACGCTGGGCCTGCAAGACGATGTTTGGAAGAAAGGCTTAAGGGCGCATCTAAAGTGAGTAGCAAGAGTCGGGTGTCGAGCGACGGCGTTGAAGGCCCCCACGACCCGACTACGAAAGCAATTAAAAACCTACAAATCGAGTCCTCGAACGTGAATGACGATCCCGCTCGGCACTTTGAAGTGGAGAAGACCGAAAGTGATATGATCACGTTGACGATGGGGCAGATGCAGACGATGCGACGTCGTTTGTTGGAGATGAGAGCGATGGATGACGTTGACGACGGTCATCTTGCGATCTTGTTTGAGCTCGGGAAGACTTTTAGGGGAAAGGCTTTTCGTCACGTGTGGTAAAAGCGTCCGGGGATGCTGGGTTAGTTCAAGGCGACAAGAAAATCCTGTACTTTGACACGACAACGGTTTTTCTCATTGATTCATGGCACAGTCCGGGTTGCTGAGAGGGTGACTTTTGTGAGAGCCTTTCGATCCTGATTATATGAGAACAACGAAACTGTGCGGCGTTAATAATGTACAATGACGTGAAAATTAAGAGTGTCGCATGCCACTGATAATGACGCTCGTGAATAAAACTAAAAATTGTTGACGTTCATAGGACAGGGGAATCGGAAGGACGGTCAGATCTAATGATCCGGCGTCCGCAGAGCAATGCAAGTTATGATAAACAGTTCGGCCATAGGGTGAACAGGCTTCCTCACAGGGAAGGTCATCAGCGCGAAACAAGTGGCACATGCAACGGATTTCTCACACCTCATAGATACGGAGCTCCCCATCCTTGGACATCGCGAACGATGTGATTCGGAACGTTGCGACGATTTGATCCTGGGAATCCAGGCACTGTTCATGCCATGCCCACACGCCCAGAAAGTGCGTCAGTTTCTCCTGTTCCAGAGAACGCGCAACGTTGGCGACACGTACCTCCATCACTTTGTTCCCCCAACGCCGCCGCGGCGAACTCTGCCGCCAACGGTACTCCTTATCATCGAAACCAATGAAGGAGAACGTGCCAACGTGGGGTCTTGTTCCGCGGTACACTTGAACGACCCGGTGTGCAGGGCCAAAAGCGATGCGAATAGGACCTGGATCCGTCGGGGACACCGGCGGTCCGAGGTACGGCGATTTAACGTGACAAACCGGAACGCCATCCTGACCGCCGACATGGAGCGACAGTTGCCAGTGGGCAACGAGCCGGGTCCCTTTTAAATAATATCTGGCGTTTCTCGCGTCAGTGCGACGGGGGGCGTGCGTGTGATTGTTCGGATGACGCTCGCCTAGGCGTTTTCCTGTCGTCTGCCCGGATGATCTTGTCGTCGCCCCAGATGGTGCCGACGCGATAGATGTGAAAACACATGGGATGTAGTTCGATGGCGGTTCCCGTTGTGGATTGCAACGTGTGAAGCATGATGCTGCTTCGTCGATAAATGTTGCTTGAGAACGCTCCTAACTCCAGCTAATGACGAAGGAGATGACGAGTTGCTAGTTAAGAGCGGAAGCGAGGCGTGTAGTGTGCAGCTCGAGTGGCAGATTTACTCCATGCCGCCAACGGGCTGTGAGAAGCTATCCGGATTTAAGCTTAGGCCGTAAGGCAAAATAAATTCTAATCAATTTCTGGGGTTGGCCGGGAAATTTACCGGGATCCCGGACTGCTGCGCTGAGTCCTTGTGGGTCCCATGTTTGGTCGCCTTGTTCTAAATGAGATGGGACCGATAGATATTCGGCTTGCATCGACCGAATTTGGAGATTTACACATAAGACGGCGTCCAAATTGGGTCGATCCAGACCCTTTCGAACAATAGATTGTACAGGAGGAGGAGCGGTGATTCATTTCCGCCGCATGGTCGCGCTGCGGCCGGGTAACGACCCAGAGTCGGTTTATCGTGTGTGTGTAACAAAGTTCGGGAAGTGGAGTGGCCACGTCGGCCATTTCCTGTGGGGTATAATTAATCCAGACGTTGTAGATGACCAAACTTTCATACCGATCAGTGCGCAAACAAATAAAGGGATGATTGAGTGACGTACTAGAATGTGGGTAGTTGATTGTGCGATTCGCCATCCTTGGCACCTTGGACATGGTGATCATAGAACCCAGTGCTTCTTCTGTCCGCAGAAATCTATTTCAAAGCCGCAGGACTATGCCCGCGTTCACACAGGAGTGTCGGCCGCTGTTGGTCAGATTTGCAAGTTGATCTTTCAAAGAGTCGCAGAACACACTCACAGGTTGACGAAGTCCATACGAAAAGAACACGACACAAACCAGAATTCGAATGTTCTTGTTACCCGAAGAGTCGACTTTGCAACGATGTGGTGACTCACAGAGTGCGTGAAACGGAAATCATGCCCTGAAAAAGGAGGTTTCCGTGCGTTCATAAACATCTTTATCGCACCAGAGGAGAAACCTGCTGGCCCCGAATTCTAAAATTAAAGACGCTACCAAGTTGGCCAAATAGTGCATAGGCCAACTTGTTGTCCACACCACTGTTCGGCCCCAGGTTTCAGAGCATAAATAATCCCCTGAGCGGAGTACAACTTAGTGAGTGAAACATCCCATTGCGGTCAATTGGGATACTTAGCTGTTACTCGGTCTCGAAATCGAACAAAAGAACTGAAAAAAAAGCGATCTATGAGTACGGCACATGTTGACCGGAAATGACCCATATGTTGAGTAGCTCCAATTTACTCATTCCGAAGCCATCTTATCTTTGGGGTTCTAAGTCATATAGGTTGCGAGGAAGGGGAGAGGCAGCGGGGCGGGTATTGCCGGTTGCTTTTCTGGAAACAAGGTTAGCTCTTGCGCGAGAAAGATTCCGTGCAGTACCGAAATTAAGGAAAAATATAAGATGCGAAGATGCGATTCATACAGTCCCAAATGTCTGACATCTAGAGTCATCGTGTTGTGGAGCTCCGGGTCGTCTAGTAGTACTAGAAAGTACTTACATAAGTTAATACGCGATTACCTAATACGTTCGCCTGCTTCGTGACGAGCCGGAATATTTTCGTTCCCACGGTGTACAAGTGCTACTCGATTTGTTCCCATTCTCCGTTTCTTACTGTGTTAATGGCGTCTAGGATTGCCCTCAACTCTCTCAAGGCGTCAGGCGAGTACTTGGCCGCGCTATCTCTTTGTTCAGTACAATAACCCAGCTCGTTTCGACAGCCCGGCCGCGCGCCGTGCCAACTGTTGCTCGGGGCATTTCTGCGTATGTCTGCCTGTTTCACTTCATTAGCAAACCAAAGTAATACCCTCCATGCAGTCGTTCGATGAGCTCCAACCCACCACCACCAGCAGAGCGCGCCTCCGAAATTATAAACAGCCTTCCTTCTTCTCCCGGCCTCGTCACCAAGACTGGTGCTGCTCTCCTCGGAACGGGTCTCCTCGCTACTGCTATTTCTCAAGAAATATACGTTGTGAACGAGGAAACAGTCGTGGCTGTTGGCACGCTCATCCTCTTCTCTTATATTTATCGGGTATGTGGGTGGGCACCATGTGGTATCTGTGACTAAACGGGTCCTGTAGGCAATCCAAGAACCGTACAAGGGCTGGGCGAATGGCCACATTGAGCGTATCAAGGGTGTCCTCAACGATGCTCGCGCTGGTCACACTCAAGCTGTCAAGGACCGCATTAGCTCTGTCGAGCAAATGAAGGACGTCGTTTCTCTTACGAAGGGTCTGTTTTCTCTTTCCAAGGTCAGTGATATGATGTTACAGTATATCATGTCTGATCGAAATGTTTTGGATTGCAGGAGACTGCCAAGTTGGAGAACGAAGCCTTTGTGCAACGCCAAAATGTTGCATTGGCGAGCGAGCTCAAGTCTGTCCTCGACAGCTGGGTCCGCTACGAGCAGCAGCAGAAGGAGAATGAGCAGACCGAGCTCGCCAACAACGTTATTGCAAAAGTCCTAGCGGGTCTCAAGGATGAAAAGACGCAGAAGGAGATTCTCACCAATGCTATTTCGGAGGTCGAGCGTAAGTGTTTTCACCTTTGGTTCTGCATTGACTGAGCTGATGCAACATACAACTAGGCTTGGTCAAAGCAAAGGCAATCTGAACGGACACGGATCGTAGATAGCTAGATTACGGTAGAAGAATTTCCTGTAACAAAGTTCTTTCTGCCATGGCACTTGGTTAAGATATGAGAGCAAACAGTGCCAAATTAAGGTGGCCGTGAAGACGCGTCGCCGTCAGCGCGACCTTAGTGCGCGTCCCGGCACAGAATTTGGTTTCTTCCCGTCACCAACCGTCCACAGTTCAATCACACAGCTGGATACTCAGCAAGATGGACTCGGACCTCATCAAGCTTGTCAACCGCCTTCAAGACACTTTCACCAATCTCGGTGTGTACCGGCAGTCCTCTTGAATAACGGATGACATGACGCCACTTAGGTGGTGAGCTGGATATGCCCCAGCTAGTGGTTGTGAGTTGCCTCTCGCGTTCCGGAAAAGCCCTCTTTGACCTTCGTTTAGGTGGGCAGCCAATCAGCAGGTAAATCGAGCGTACTGGAGAAGTGCGTCTAACCTATAGTTTTCCCCGGACACCATTTGACGTGCATTCACCAACAGCATCGTCGGGCGGGATTTCCTTCCTCGCGGCCAAGGGATCGTCACACGCAGACCGCTTATCCTCCAGCTCATTCACACTCCGTTTCCGGACCCTTCATCAAGCCCACCCGCCTCCACCGAATGGGCTCAGTTTCTTCACATCGACAAACGCTTCAACGATTACAATGAAGTTCGTCGGGAAATAGAGCAGGAGACGTACCGCGTTGCAGGGCAGAACAAGGGGGTTAGCCGACTTCCGATATCACTCCGCATATACAGTCCAAATGTCTTGGACTTGACCTTGGTGGACTTGCCGGGATTGACAAAGGTATGCCAAGTACCGCAGCAGAACTTGCATGGATTTAATGCGTATTCAAGATACCGGTAGGCGACCAGCCTGGAGATATTGAGCGCCAGATTAGAAACCTGGTCTCGGAGTACATCTCGAAACCTAATAGGTGGGTGTCTGACGGCCGTCTTTCACTTGCGGCTGACATTCTTCCAAGCGTCATTCTTGCCGTCTCTCCTGCCAACGTGGACCTTGCCAACTCGGATTCACTTAAGCTTGCGCGAACTGTTGATCCACAAGGTCGTCGGACGATTGGCGTTTTGACGAAACTGGACATTATGGATGCTGGAACGAACGCCCTTGATGTCTTGACCGGGCGTGTATATCCCCTCAAATTAGGTTTCATCGGCGTTGTCAACAGGAGTCAGCAAGATATCATCTCTGAGAAGAGTATGACGGATGCACTGGACGCGGAAACTGAATTCTTCAAGAACCATGCCGCTTATCGCAATATTGCACACAAAAACGGAACAAAGTATCTCGCCCGGACGCTAAACCAGGTGTGTATAAGGATGACGAATGTGGTTCTCAGCGGCTTCTCAACTATAGCCCACGTAGGTTTTGATCAATCATATTAGGGAGAAACTGCCGGATATGAAGGCGCGTTTGAACACGTTGATGGGTCAAGCACAGCAAGAACTTAACTCGTTTGGTGATGCTGCAATATTTGGTGACAAGAACCAGGTAGGTTGGGGCTTGAATATGGTTTAACTTAATTGCCCACCGTCTGTCAGCAAGGAGCATTGATCTTGCGTCTGATGAACCAATTTGCTCATGACTTCATCGCATCCATTGAAGGCACCAAAGTTGACATGTCCACTAAAGAGCTGTCAGGTGGTGCACGGATATACTATATCTTCAATGACGTCTTTGGCCATGCACTAGCTTCAATAAATGCTACAGCGGGGTTGGATAACCAGGACATCCGTACAGCCATTCGAAACTCCACAGGTCCACGGCCTAGCCTCTTTGTTCCCGAAGCGGCGTTTGACCTATTGGTGAAGCCACAGATAAAACTACTAGAAGCACCGAGTCTCCGCTGCGTTGAGCTAGTCTATGAGGAGCTTGTTAAACTCTGCCATAATTGTACAAGTCCGGTGCGCGGCGATTCGGTCCTGGTTCAATTTGAATCACATGTATAACTAACGTTATATCTAGGAATTGGAGCGATTTCCTCATCTCCATACACAATTGATTGAATGTGTGTCAGACCTTTTGCGCGAACGGCTAGGTCCTACATCGGACTATGCGCAGAGCCTCATCGAGATCCAGGCTGCATACATTAACACTAATCATCCCGCGTTCATTTCGGGGTCTGCGGTAGCCGCGCAAACGGCGACATCCCAAGCACCCAAGCAATCTATCCCACCACGTGTAAGCTCTATCCACCTTATGTTTGATGGATCTTCTAACTGATACCGCCTCTGGTGACTGAATTGCGAAATGCGGGTCTTTTATCACACCAGCCCGTTAGCACCGAGCCGACGAATGGCACTCAGACGCCTGAAGACGGTGATGAACCCTCTATTGGGGAGCCGACAGGTGTGAACGGTGTTCATTCTAAAGACGGGCGCTCTGTGTCTTCGACGGTTCATGATCGAGCCCGCGCCACGGCACCCTCTCCTGCTGTAACCACTTCTACCGGCTCTTCATCAAAACTCCATCCTCGGCATTCATCCGCACACCCATCGACACAATCCCATACCCATGCTCAACCCAGCGTACCTGGTTCATCACCTCACACTACACGCGAGACATTTTTGAATTACTTTTTTGGCCAGAACGGACCTGGTCCCGTTGCTGGAGCAAGTGTGGAGCGATTGCAACATGCGACCTTGCCAACCGGTCGGGACGTGTCGGCTGGAGACGCTGCTGGACACACTGGACTCATGGCCGGCAAACGGTCTCTGGACGGGAATAATGCGGCCTATGATATGAGAAGCCTGGGTAGACACATCGAGGCAGTGGGTATCGTGCTTTTAAATCCCACGCCTAGTACCGGGACTAGGATTGACACCGTCTTTAGGTATCCTCGTCGGACAATAACGTACATATGACGGCGCGCGAAGAAATGGAAACGTCGCTCATTCGGTCCTTGATCGTCTCGTACTTTTCCATCGTGCGGCAGAGCATCCAGGACCTGATTCCCAAAGCGATCATGCACTTTTTGGTAAACCATTCGACCAAGGAGGTGCAGAACCGGTTGGTGGCGACGTTGTACAAACCGGAACTGTTTGCGGCGTTGTTGAACGAGGATGAGGCGTTGGTCGCTGAGCGGACGCGGGTCAAAGCCTTGTTGGACGCGTACAAGGGGGCTTTCAAGACGCTCTCGGACGTCAACTTAAAGCCAGTATAGACAGACGTGTTTACATGACATGATGACGTTGATGCTCAACTCTAACACGTCGTGAACTGTCCAACATACGTCGAAGCTCACCGAGCCGAGTTGACGGGTAGAATGTTCGTTATCCAACACATGACGTGACGATTTTCGTTATCAAGTGTCTATGTAGACATCGCATCTGAGGTATTTGACTGGCCAAAATATACGACTACTTTATTCAGACTCGGAAAAAGAGAAAAAGTATACGAACGAGGCCATAAGCCAGGCGAGCACTCTCGCAGATGACAAGACCCAAGACGTTTCGGACCAGGACCGGCAAGCCAGGGGACCGAATCCCACCTCCCAACTCTCCACACGCATATACACCATACGCACGGCACAGCCCGACGACAAAAACAGAGCAAAGAAACTAATTAAAGTTCCAGACCAACGAGAGCCAGAGAGAGACACAGATAGACAAGCTACCGCACCAACGCCGCTTGCCGCGAAGAGAGACAAGGAGACGACGAGACGAGCACTGGAGCGGTCATGTTTCTGGTGAGGACGACGCTGGCGGTGGCGGCGGCGCTTGCTGTCCCTTTACGGCGATCCATTTGTCCTTGGCGGCGGCTGACGGTGCTTGTTCCTTACCATCTGGGGTGGCGCCAACTGGTTTTTCAGGTTCCTCCTCCGACGTCATGCTTTCCTCCGTGTCCGCTTCAATACCCCCGTTGCTCATGTCCGACTCCGAGGAAGACGCGGATTCGCTGTGGACGACGGGAATAACGGCATCGACGGGGGCGATTGTGCTTGTGGCGGCGGTCGGCGGCGCGATGCCTTGGAGTTTCATAGCTGCTTCCGAACGATGGGTCTTCTTAGATTTGGATCGATCCCGCTTCTCCAATTTCTACCAAGGCAAGAGAGAAAAAGTAGTTGGCAAAGGAACCGCGACACAAGGGAGCAGGGAAGAAAAGCGTGGACACTGACCTCCTTCATCTCCCTCTCTTCTAGCTAGATTCAGCAAAACGATCAGCACATGGGAGCGTGGCGACGGAACCATTTGAATTTACCTCCTTGGCGGCCTTCTCTTCCTTCTAAAAGGGCATTGTCAAAAACGAAGATCGGAAACACGGCGAGAAGGGTGAAACCGTACCTCTTTACGTTCTCTCTCCTCTGCCTGCTACTCATGTGTCAGTCGGTGGGTAGGGGGTGTTTGAAATGGCCCTGCATACCTCCTTTTCCTTAGCCTCGCGCTGCTAGAATGTCAGCCATCCCGAATCTAGATTCTTTCCATGTGCATACGAACCTCAGCTTTTTCCTTCTTGAGCTTTTCACGTGTCTCGCGTTCCTGAATGATCCTGAGAGGAGTTGTCAACAAGCTTTCGGGGGTTTTCGGACATCACGGACCAGTCGGCAACTTCATCCACACACTCCCGTGGACGAACTTTATTCTTCAACAGGTATCCTTGCAAGGCCGCCACCTATGATGGCCGTCTACATACCGGTCAAATTCTAAAAGGGTGGAGACTCACACTAAGTTCCCCTTCTGGAATAGCATCAGCAAAGCGCCTGGCGAGCTCCGCGATCTCGGCCTCTTCGAGCACGGGAATGGCATGCCCGGGGGCCTTGCGCTTGGGAAGAGGGAGGTTCTTCTGCGACACGTCAGTCTTTTCTTGTGACGTGGATCCTGACGATGACGACGCAGCAGGCTTGGATGGGAAGAAGCACTTGAAGATACCCTCTGCTTGCCACTTCGTCGCATGAGTAAAGTTTACCCACACGTCCATGCGACCAGGGCGGCTAAGCGCTGGGTCAAGACGCTCGATGTGATTGGTAGTAGCAAATAACAAGCTTGATTAAAATCAGCGACTACGACACATCACGGTAATTGAAACACGTACCGGCCCTCTGCCGCAGCGACACCGTCAAGGCTGTTCAACAAGCCACTCAAGCTAAGCGTAGAACCATCATTCGTCTCATTACTATTGCTGGGCGTTGATGAAGCTGTTGCGGGCACGCCTGTAGATAATGAATCACGACTAACGGAACGCGTGAAAGCGGCATCCAAATCCTCGAGAAGCAAGATACATCTACAGTTCAATGTCTCAGCATGGCCCATCAAGTGATAGACGTAAACCGACCTAGATGGTACATGCCCCATTAATGTGGTCAACGTATTATCACTCATCCTGCCGGCAGTGTCAGCACTAAGCAGGAAAGGCAACGCCAGAAATAGTATTACCCCTTTGATGACAAGCTGACGACATAGATGTCCAAGCTTAGTTCGCCTGCCAATGAATGAATCAACGATGTCTTGCCGCTGCGTAACGATTGATCAAAGTTCAATACACCATCTGACAACGTTGCCATACCTTCCGGGAACACCATAGAGTAGATATCCGCGGCGGAACGGAATACCTAAGCATATCTGGTGAGTGGGAGCTTATCACATCGCATTTTAATTCGCCAACCTCTTTCGGCATACCTGGGATATGTGGCTTTTATTTTAATACCCTGGGAAAAACAAAAAAAATTTCACTCACCAATCCTCCGAGCATAGGAAGTCTCTACAATCAGCCAATAGCATATCTTTGACTCCTGGCTGGAGCACAATGGAACTCATCGGCCGCTTTTGGCGAGCTCCATTCCATCTCCAACAACCATAGGTGCTGTGAAGCGCGCCCATGTAAGCATCGTCGTCATGTTACGGAAGTGCCAGCTCACGTATCAGCCATGAAGATGTGGACGCGGTGCTCCGCATCCTTCTCGTACTCCCGTTTCGCTTCCAAGACCAACTTCTTAAGAATGTCATTGTTCCGAGCGACCACGCTAAAACCATGTGAGCCGAGTAGAACCGAAGGAGAAGATGCCGCTACCTGATCTTGAGAGAGGCACCATGACCATAGTCTGGGTAACGCTTGGTGCGAGTTATCTTTGGGGACAGAATGAGTTCTCCGAGGATATAGTAATGATTAAATACATACGCGCAGCCAATGACCACGGTAATAAATGGTGTGAGTGGTGTCTGCGAAGGTTTATCAGAACCAGTTACGGAGCCTGGGAAGGTATAACTTCGCAAACTCTACCTAAACTCGGCATGAACGCCACTTTCCGTTTGCGACGGCCGTGTACGAGAGCGTCTTCATCGTCGTCCTCAACATCGTCGTCGTCGTCCAGGTCGCCGGTGGTTGACTGTGTGAGACCATTGCGACTGACCGTTCGTGTTGTTATTTCAAATTCGCGACTACGGCCCCACGCAGGTTGCTAGATCAAACGTGAGCGGCCACGACGGTGGCAGGACCAGTGCGGCCGCGCTCACCTTGGACAGCCAATGCATCAACCTGTACTGCGTCAGCCTGAAACACTGGAGACCACAGGAGACGTGCTCACCAGTCATACGGGTAGTCCTCCTGGCTAAAGTGCGCGGTCAGGAAGAACGCTGGCCGGGGGATCAGCGTGCGAGCTCGGACACGAAGGGGAGGACGCGCGTACAGTCGATGAAGCCATTCCAGGCGGACACAGAAGCCCTTCGCGCAGTTTCGACGGTGCCCCCGATGACGACGAGTTTCTGCGGGGACGGTAAGCGGGACGGACGGGGAGGGGAGGAGGGTGTTACCAGAGTGTCCTGGATGGCGTTGGTGTGCATCCCGAGAGGGGACAGCATGTTTTTCAGGGTCTCCATGCCGGTGCGGGAGCTGGCGAAGAGGAGGAAAGCGGGGGACAACTGTCTCGCCACGGTCGGTATTTAAGTGATTTATTAGCGCCTCGTGCACAAATATAATATGTGCAGGGTAGGTGGACAAGACGGTGTCAATTGCATCTCGGTAAGGCTTCCCGGATAGAAAAAAAAAGACAATCGAGAATACAGGATCGAGTTTCTACGTGCGACTGGGGAGTGCTGGTAACCATACTTGGCCGTCATGAGTCAGATAAGGTGGATCTGCTGCACTCTGCAGCACAGAGGAGCGTCATACACATTCTCAGCGAGGTCTCGCGTGTCCGATTTACGTCCGGCCGGTACGGGTGGCGACTAGTACATATGGGAGTCTCGTTAGCGTAGGCCGCGTACGACTCCCCCTCCGTGGTCTGACTGTGGCGGAACAATCGCTAGTACGGCACTTGTTGGGTTCAGGTACCCCCACTAATCACTTAGCGAATCTCGCTGACCCCGATCCCCGGCTCTCCCTTTGTCCTAGCCTCGCCCTCTGCCGCTTTAATACATAATGTACACGCAGTGTTCGGGACGAATGCATGGAGATGGGCGCCCCCCGTCGGTGGTCATCACTAGAAGCGGACTGCGCGACAATACCACCGGCCCGCTAAGCCACCCCTCGTAATGAATGACACGGGTAAAAAAATAATAACTTGGAAAACGCAAGACAGCTAGACCGGACCTAGGTGCCGCCACCTGGCGTTCGATTCCCAAGAAGCCCGGGTATCTCAGAGAATGGAACCTCTGAGCAGACACCTCCCAGATCGTCGTATTTGTCCGTGACGCAAACGTCGTTACAAGCCAGCGAAATCGTCGGATCTATTCCCCAGATCCCTTTCGGGTCAGATCTCGGATTTCATGGCGGCGAGTCACGGTGCACACTGCCGCCGTCTGTCTGGTTTGGCAACTCCGCTAGAGCGCCGTCTGAGGCAGTGGGTTCCACTGAGTCCCCCGGCACAGGAATGAACCGTGCCTGTCCGATGTTCTCACACCAGACCACCGCAGCCCGAGTCGCCCCTATTTCGACGGCAGCGAACTCGGCGACTCGCTTTGAGTCTCGAGATCTGTCCTTTGCGGCCCCGAGACGTCGAGATTCTGCCAGTCTGTTGGCCGATTTTCGTTTTCTACCCGCCTGACGTTATCCCACACATGTTCACCCCTGCACTTCAGGATGTCGCCACAGCTCATTTAGTGGCTTGATGTTCTGCTCATACTCCCTTGTTCACGAACATGGCTCAAGCGTTGCAACATACAATCTCACGCTGCTGCGTGGGTCTATGAGCTCTTGTTGATGGATACGCCACGGACCGCAGCTTGCCCTTCTTCATCGATCGGTGACTCTCCGTTGCGATCCGAGTGTGAACACAATGGTGAATCTAGCTCAGAATGGCACCATATCACCAACAAGTCGACCGCTGACTCAAACTAGAGTCATCTACAGCGTTAAGAGATTCGCAACAATTACAAAGATCGCAGTCCATTCAATCTTCCCCAGATGACCCCTCCCGAATGCACATGTCAATACCTTTTATAGTCCGCTGATTCTCTCATTGGCACGCGTGCTCACACACGACGAGCACCTTGCTGTGGCGCGCTCGCCACATAAGGAGGGGAGCAAGGATCGTGAAACGCCACATAAGGTTAAACATGGGGCGAGCAGCTCGCTTCGATGCACGGTGCCTTCCATACGTAAATTTAGTCGTGGCCTCCGTGGTCAAGGGCGTTCAAACCTGTCCGCCATCCGTCGTTTGAGCACTTTTAAGCACTTTGTGGTCGACAGCAGGCACAGCCACTCTCGTCAGTGGCTAGTAACACTGTAACATGTGGTTTCCGCCAGGAAGCTTCGTGCGAGTGGCGCCCGTGTATGCTGCATACGCGAGGATATGCTCTCGGTCCGATCACGAGATTATCGGACGTGATAATGGCATCGATGCCAAAAACTTTGAAGGGAACTATACTACCGAGCCTTGTTGCAATCGTCTGCCTCGCGGGTAACCTCCTTTCACTATGGATCATCTCTAGGCCGGCGAGGAACACAAATTGCACAAGTGCTGATGGATCACATCAGCGGAGATGAGGTAGGACACACCTTGGAAGCAGTCATCGATTAAAAGAAGCGACGTCAAGGAGTCGAATGGATGCACACCTTGATCATCGGTGCGGTACCATGATAGGGATACGCCGAAGGCTGAGTACGCCACATAGATATGTCAAAAGAGACTTTCAACGGGGGCATGCGCACCGGGCGCAGCACCCCAGGTCCCGAAAAAGACCAAACCTCGAGTTTGAGAAGGAGTCGGCAAATATACTCATGGCTTGAGCACATTAGCATGATGGCAACCCTGCTGTGGACGGAAGAAGATGCGACCCTGAAGCACCCTGACAGTCATAAATATCTGCAGTAAATGGTACATTGTAATGTCGTTGTGATGTCGTCTAATGATAGTACCAGCAAAGGGCATACCGTGAAGAGCATGAAAGATGTTGCTCACTTAGTCCCTACGTAGCAGCCCACCCATCTCAATCTCATCGGCTTCGTCCCTCGGAGCAGCTATGACCAGGCCCTCTGTCAATTCTCTCTTCACGCAGAGTTGTTCTGCGATTATTACCGTCAAAGTAGACCCTATAATCATAACTAACCAAAAGAACAACGAGGTAGGAATGGAAGCGGAGTAATATGTCGTGAGCACGAGGTGATTGAACACTAATGTTAATGCGAAGTCCAAGATGAGGCGAGGTCGCCGTATGAGAGCGTACAAGTAATAGATACTGTTTGATGAGAGAGTCAGAGCACAGAAGAGGGCATCATGGGATACGCACTCTGCTGAAGAAGCAATCAACCAGGACGCCGCGATGACCCAACCCCGTATAGGGTCTGTTCGACCGTCCCGTCGACCATCTTCCCACCCGGTACCCACTCGTTTGCCGCCGCTCCATGCGCCATAATAGGAGCTCCATCGCTCCTCACCTTGGACACCGCGGACGGTGGGTTGACCGGCCATTTCCCTCCAGTCCATTACCATACCTAATGACGATGTGTTCCCTAGATGGTACACGGAGAGAGAAATCACATACCGACATTGGCAGGACCACCCTCATACATGAGCGAAGTTGGCTCGGCAAAGAGGGCGAGGAGTGGGGGTATAAGGATAGAAAGCGTCAGGTAATGCAAGGTCTGCATGGATATAATCTAGGGAGAGTGACGAGCGATCTAGATGATGATAGAACATGACTTACCTGGGAAACAAGCAAGACAGGGTCCCAGCTACTTGGTCGTGGGGGTGCCATAACACTTGTCTTGGTCGTCCACTCCAAAGAACTTTGAGACTGTCAGCCCACACGTGAGCTCGATTACGTAATAAAGAACCCTTTCACCAATGATCGGGAAGTCAGTGGAGACCAACCACAGCTCGATGTCATACGAACGCGTCTCTGACGACGACCACGACCCACTCGGGAGCCGACACATTGACCTTGTTGTGCGGCCACCAGTCTACTATGGAGAAGGACCGTTTGACCCACCCAGCTCGGAGGACAGCGAAGACCACTTTCTCGACACCCCCAAGTCAGCGCGCAATGGCGTGTTCGGCCGGGGTGACTTTGGTGACTCCGAACCAGGAAGCGGCTTAAGAGTGGGTGGTCCCAAGGTCAGGAATTCTGATCGCAGTGTAGTGCACTCGAGTTCACGTCCAGTTCACGCTCAGCGCCCGGCTGCCCTCAAGTATCTCATATGTGCTCTGGCGTCATTGGTGTTCTTGTCGGCCTGCATTGGCGTGTTCGCAGCAACCAACCTCTATCACGGGAAACCTTACCGTCCGTCGAGAGGGCGCAAGGTGTCCCTTGACCACATATTCAATGGAACTTTTAGCCGGCGAGTTCAAGATCTGCACTGGGTCCCTGAAGGTGTGCGGATTCCGCGCCAACGGTTACCGCTGTCGCTCACGTAGCATTAGCCGGTGATGGAGTGTTCTCCACCTTTCAGAGCGGACAGATTCAGCTGGTTGATCTAAAGACAAACACTACCACTCCGTTGGTTTCGTTTGCTGATATCCGAAACGTAATTGCTCGCCTCTTCCGTTTGACACGTAATTGAATTCTCTTTACAGGAAAACGGTCAGGTGATTCCTTGGACCGAGTGGAAGCTCTCTCCGGACATGAAGTATATTCTCGTCAAGGCGAATCATCAAAAGGTGTGTACGACTCTCTGCATGTATACTTCCCGTATCTCAGTTATTTTAGCAATGGAGACACTCGAGCTTCGGCAATTACTACGTTCATAATCTGGAGACCAAAGTGACCAATTCACTTTTTCCGCCTACTAATCCCCCAGTGACGGCATATGCAACATGGTCGCCTACCGGTGAATCAATAGCTTTCGTCGCTTCCAATGATCTCTATATTTTGCCATCGCCTGCGTGTGTCTTTTCCCCAGTGCTTGTGAATTGTGTTTTATTTTAGCTTACAGTACGCCGTTCTCGTCCATCCGCGTGACCACAAGCGGGAATGGATCCTTGTTTCACGGTGTACCGGACTGGATTTATGAGGAAGAAGTTTTGGAGCAGGATTACGCGCTCTGGTGGTCTCCTGACTCGTCAAAAATCGCCTTCCTTCGCCTCGACGAGACAGCCGTCGAGGAATACCGGTTTCCTATCTTTAATCCCACCGAGGATTCCTACGCCATTATCCCATATACGGAGGAAATGGTGATTAAATACCCAAAGCCAGGTTACCATAACCCTCTCGTATCGGTACACGTTTTTGATCTTGAAGCTTATCTTATTCAATCGGAGTTTGCGCCGACCACCATCGCAGACGAAGCGGTTATCGACCTTAAATGGCCGGACAGCTTTCCCTCTGACAACAGCATTATCAACCAAGTAACTTGGGTCGGCAATTCGACACTCGTGTTGAAGGAAGTGACAAGGGCCGCCGACCACGGGAATATCGTGCTGTTCGATTTGGGTGCTGCAAGTCCTGGGGAAGTTACCTCGGGTGAGGTTGTTAGGAAGCTTGGCACCGATGGTGAGGAGAGCGATGGGGGTTGGATTGATGTTGTGAGTAAATATTTTGCTGATGGCACACCCGGGACACATGTAATCCACACATTTGCAGGGCCAGAACATCTATCCAGTCCCATCCAGCCTGCGATCTGGAAATTCCCCCGCTTATCTGGACATCGTGCCCACCCAAGATGGGTATAATCATATTGCCCTCTTTGACCCAGCCACTTCCTCCGCACCGCGTTTTCTTACATCTGGCGCTTGGGAGGTCACGAATGGTATCCAAGGGGTGGATACTCAACGGGGATTGATGTGAGTTCTAAGATTTTAATGTCCGTTTGCTTGTTTGCCACATGATGCTCAAGAAATAAATTTAATCAGTTATTTCCAAGCTGCGCGTTCATCTATCGAGCGTCGTTTATACTCAATTCCGATCCCATCAGCGGAGAACGATTTCGTGGCTCCCCCTACCCCCCTAACCGATGATTCGACACCAGCTTTCTATTCCGCTAGCTTTTCACCCGGTGCAGGGTTTTATTTGCTTGACTATTCCGGCCCCAACGTTCCTTGGCAAAGGGTGGTGGATGTAAGCAGACCAGGTAATTTCGGTGTCTCGAAGGCGTTGAACGTGGGCTCACTTCCATTCACAGACTTTGATTATGTCCTCACTGATAATGCCGCATTGAACGTAACACTTGGGGAGTTCGAGGCCGCAACCATCACGTACGGCACGATCGATAGCGATGGTTATGGTGAACCATTCGTTCCGATCTGTAGCACACTGTCGCTTACCAGAAACTAGAGCTTAACGTGAAGGAAATGCGGCCGCCTAAAATGGACGACTCTGGGCGTACCAAATATCCTGTTTTATTCTTCGTGTGGGTTAGCCGACCTTTTTCGTGTCCATGCGTTTCTGATTTTCGACAGTTACGGTGGGCCTGGGAGCCAGCAAGTCAACGTCAATTATAAGCGGGACTGGCATGACTACCTCGTCTGTACCTTGCAGTATGTCGTCGTCGTCGTCGACGGACGTGGGACTGGGTTCAAGGGACGTCGGTTGCGCAATCCAGTCCGATACAACATGGGCTTTTGGGAAACCCAAGACCAGGTGAATGCCGCGCGGTACGTATTCTGGGCTACTCTTTTTCTGCCTCGCTCAACCCTTTCCCAGCATTTGGGCTGGCAAGAACTACGTAGACCCGAAGCGCATCGGCATATGGGGTTGGGTGAGGACACGTGTAACATCGCCTTCCATAAATTCTGACGCCTGTCAACTCTAGTCCTACGGAGGGTTCATGGCTTCCAAAGTCGCTGAAGCTGACGCCGGAATCCATTCCTTGGCCATGGCTATTGCGGTAAGTCGGGTATCACCCTTTCCCCATTCTGCTACTGAACCTCGCCCTGCAGCCTGTCACGAGTTGGCGACTATACGGTAAGCGAATATTGGTCTCAAACGTTTGCAAGTTATTCATTCTGCCGATGCAGACTCGATCTACACGGAGCGTTACATGGGCCTTCCGAGCGAGAACCCAGGCGGGTATGTCAACGCCTCCATCTCGCACGTCGGCGGGTTCAAGAACGTCGACTTTCTGTTCGCCCATGGGAGCGGCGACGATAACGTCCACTTTGCCCACTCTGCACACCTCCTGGACATGCTTACGGAAGCACAAATTCGAAATTTCAGATTTAGAATGTTTACCGACAGGTTAGCCTTGCGCCGTTCTTTTTTACCCGTCGCTTGTCAACTGATATGATCTGCCTACACGCAGTGACCACGCCATCGCAAAGAGAGGTGCTAACAGGGAGGTGTACGAGTACATGGCGGCTTTCCTCGTGGACAAGTGGGGAAAGGGAGGGCGTCGCCGCGGATGGTAACGGCGTCGAACAATATTTTTTTTGGAGTGGTGTACATATTACTATGGGCGAGCTCGCTTGTTGACATAATCAGACCAGGCTAATGAAACAAGGTTTTCAGACCAACAGCCTGCTGCCATACGGTAACGGTAAACGGTAAACGGATGCGGCTCAAGCGTTGAGCCTCGATATGCATTTCGGCATCCGGACCGTCTTTTGATTCGTACTTCTTTTGTTGTTGTTTTCCCCCTCGTTTAGGCGTGAAATTAGGCCTCGTTGGGCCCTACTTAGCGCACCACTCCTCTGCGGTGTGCGTTTCGTCTGTTCGGTGTGCCGACGGATAGGCTGTGTGTTTCAGCAAGCGACTCGTCAGCTGGTGACGAAACACAGGCTGCTAGAAACCCACCGCCCAGGTCACATCTGAACTGCATCGTCTCTTTTCACCCACTAACTGGTCACGACTCAGGATCACACCCACACTGCTCTCTCTCTCTCCCTTTTGTCGAGATCGATAATCAAGCCAATCGCCGCTGGCTTACAATGCCATACACGTACGTAGTACACGCACAAGTGGAGCATCTTGAATACTATGATGCAGGGTCGTCATGATTTGCGGTGGCCCACCTCGAGCGGCGACCGAGAACCTGGCGTGTCCACGTTCATCGGATGACGGAGATGTCTAGTGGCGCTCTCTCGCGAGTCGCTTCGCTTCGAGGAAATGTGTCGTTCTGGTATTCGAGCGCGGGCGGGGCGACTTCATAGCCCAGAGGGGGGTGTGTTGGCGAAATTTCGATCCATGCCATCGCCAGCCACTCGATCAGGGTGTAAAAGTTTGTCTTTTTTCTTTCTTTTCGAACTGTCCATCTGCGATGAATAGAAAAGCTGTCCGTCGGGAATTTCGGGGTTGGGGGTTCCTCGAGCCTCGTGTAGGCGCAAGCCTGTGCACCTGCGAGGCTGGGGGCGGATAAGCGGAGTCTGGTGTTTGGGCTCGGTAACCCGTCCTTTTCTTTTTTTTTTTTTTGCTTTCTCGCTCTCACCCTCTCACTTTTTCTCTCCCCCTATTTTTTTTTGCCAGGCGTCCAGGCCAGCGGACTCGACCTACCCGTGATAGCCCAGTGCATATTTTTGGTTACGGGATCGGAAAGCCGGTATGCCTCCCCCCTTGTCGTTGAAGCTCGACGGATCTCGTCAACCTGTCACTCGAAACGACGAATCTAACCCAAGGGAGGACAATAGGTCATGCGCTGGAAGAAGAAGAAGAAGAAGGAAAAAAAAAGAAAGTTTGGTCACGAATCCGTCTCCGATATGCGCCCATCTGGCATGCCCACATGACAAGCACGGACCGACGACCTAGACGATCCACAACGCCCAGGGAAAACGCCATCCAGCGGTACCACCAAAAAAAACCTGGGCGTCGACCCGCTCGATGGCGATCGTCCTTTGCGACAGAGGCGCGCCGAGGGGTCGACGCGCGACTCGGACGCTTTCGCCTAGCATCCCGACATAACTCCCCGGGCCCTTCGACCCCCCTAACCCAAGACGACCACAGGTCCTCACAGCATCCGAGCGGCATTGAAGCACCCTGACGAACCGTACAAACCCCGAAACCCCTAGTACGCTCGGGTATCGTCGAGGTGTTAGTCAACCGCGATTGCACCCGAGTCTAGTCCAAAACTTGACACTCCCGTAACCGATCTCATCGGACAGGCGCTTTCCATAGGGTTCGACGGTCCGAGGCGGAGGGGGTGGCAGGCTATGATATGAACGGATACGTTCCGGTTTTTTTTATTTATAAAAAAAAAACGTCGAAGAAGAAGAAGAAGAAGAAAAAAGGGGGCGATGCACGCTGCACAGGGCCGGAGTCCTAGAAGCCTAGAGAGAGTCCTGACGACTCCCCGTGCATTCCGGGTGGCTCTACTGCAACCTGTCGTACAAGTGCTGTCAAACCTTGTGACCTATGCACTAGACCCGATGAACTTGCAACGAACGATCCGAGTCGGAGTTGTGATGCGCCGGATGGATCATGGAAGCGGGTGTGGAGCCAGTGCTGCCAGGGTTGCGAAATGCAAGTACTGTGCCAACCTGAGGGATACGGTGCATCTCATCTGATCCGTGAAATCAATACACATTGATATGATGGTGAAAGGTTCGAGACGTGAACACGGCATCATGACATGACACTGGCAGAACTCACCCAGATCACACGAACCGCACCACCCAAGCTCAGAGCGCACGTCTCGAAAGTCAAAGTCTGAAATAGCGCACTCGTGCGAGATCCAAGTATATTCACATGTATTCGTTCCCAGTAGCAACTTTTAGTTTTCGGGAATCTAACGATGAGGTAGGCACAGCCACGATCGATTGTAAAGACGTGTATTTACTTTGACCTATGGAAAAATAATAAAGACCAGCGTCCCCACCCCTCGAACCAAAAAAAGACAACACGATGCAAAAAAAAAAAGAGAAAAGACAATCAGATTAAATAGTCATGCAGGGAATAAGCCATGCAAAAAGGTATCGACGAGATGAGGCTCGTTAACCGGTGGTAAAAGCTACACCCATCGAATGAATGGTATCTTTTACGGAGAACTGTCACAAGGAAAGTGAGCGTCATGACAGCAATGGTTGGGAGTCGGACAATGGAGTTGCCTCGCGAGATCAAGCTAAAAAGGAATGCGACAAGGCAGACCAGTCTGCCGTCGCATCAAAACAACGACAGAAGCCAGCATTCGCACGCACAAGGGCATCGGAGGGAAAAAATGAGGTTGAAAATAATACAGCGATAAGTAAGTCGGGAGAAACTGTACAGTGCTTGGAAACAGTGTCACAGCACCAGCAAAACACACAAATAAATCATGGAATCAGATTCCCCCGTAGGCGTCGCCTTCTTGATAGACGGTAACTGGTCGCTGATGAAGTTCAGCAGCATTTCCGTAGACTTGCGGGGCAGATGCGGCAGTAACTGGGACGGCGCGGAAAGGATCTACATCAACGTGGGAGGTGGCATATGGCCCTGAGGGCTGAACAGGGTCGTCGAAAGGGCTCGGCAAAGGATCGTCTGGTATGGCGAGAGATTCACGAGGAGCTGTTCCATTGGGGTTGGAAGTGCCTAGATGGCGAGAAATGTCAGCATACTGGGCGGCCTGATACGGGGATACGCTAGAACGGTTGAGATCGATGTAGTGAGTGCCTGGGTCGAACGAAGCGGGCGGAATGGGGGGAGGGGCATAACCAGCGGCGGCACTTGGTTGCCGTGCGAGAAACGCGGCGTTCGAAGGTTGTCGGGACAGCTGTTGTTGTGAAGGATCATTGTAAGCAGGATACCCCATTGGCGCTGCACCATAGGCCTGAGGAACAGAAACGGGGGGTTGAACCATCTCGGGAGGGGCCGGTTGACCGTATCCATCGAAATTACCGTAGAAATTCTGACCGCCATATCCAGCTTGTGCAGCAAGAGCAGGAGATACATTGTGGTTCTCAATCATGGTTTGCGGGCGATTGTAGGACCGCAGGGGCTCGACAGGATCATCAACCAAGATGGCAGACTGACGCTTGAACGCGTCTGCGTCAAAATCGTCTTCATCGTCGTTTCGCTGGCGGCGCTGAGTAATGACTCTGGTGAGTGGAGGGACAAGTGATGACGATGGGAGCGTACCAAGCACCACGTGAGAAGAAAACCAAGGAGTGCGAGACCAGCAAGAGCGCCAGCAACGCTGCCCACTATTAAAGCCGTACTGGGCCCACTAGAAGCGTGAGTGGTGGCGGTAGGGGAGGGCGACAAGCTGGAAGTAGCTGTGAACGCATAGGAGGAGTCTTGGGAGACGACGACAGGTGCATGCGTGGTGGCTGCGGGCTAAATAAAATCAGCCTGCGAGCTCAACGTATGAAGAAAAATACTCACGGCGGCTACCACGGAGGTGGGGACAGCGGAAGAGACGGTGTGAACGGTCGAAGAAGACAAAGCCGAGGCTGAGGCGGAGGTCGACGAAGCAGCTGAGGCAGAGGAGGCAGAAGCCAAGGCAGACGACGAGGAAGCAGCAGCAGACGAAGCAGAAGACGAGGCATCAGGCGTTTTAGTTGACGAGGCGGCAGGTGTAAGCGCTGTATCAGTGGACGAGGCTATGAAAAAAAGAGATGAGACACGAAGAAAACAACCAGAAGCGGGTGCGACACACGGTCAGCAGAGGAAGCTTGGGGTGACGGTGACACTGCGCTGGCGCTGTTGACGGTGTTGGCGGTGATTGACGAGGCGACGGGGCTCAACCGGGCAGCGATGGCCTGGTGGCCCAGGGCGCCGTTCTGGCGTTGGTACACAAAGTTGCGACGAGCAAACATTTTTTTTAAAGTTCGTAAAAGAGCGAAAGGGACAAAAGAATGAAGGGACCTCAAGGAGGAGGAGGAGGAGGAGGAGGAGGACGAAGGCGTCGCGATGAGGAACGCACTTTGAGTGGCGGGGAAAAACAACGATTAGTGCACCGCCGCATCTGACTAAGCAGGTCCCACCGGCCCGGGCTGCACGAAAGCTCCATCAATCATCAATCAAGTCCCAGCCCCACACCATGTGCTTCGTCCATGCGGACGCCAACGCCACCATGCCGAACATGCACCCGAGCTATCGATACTCGCACTAGAGAATTGACTGAAACAACGTTATCATGCATTCAAGGTATTCTCGTCCGGATACCTACCAGTAAACCCGGAGTCATATACCATTGCGCTACCTCTTTCAGCACCCGACGAGCATGTCTGTCATCGCATGTCCTCGATCAAACGCCCAACTCTCAACACAAGCTCGTCCATCCCCCACTGCCCCACAATACTCATCCCAACAGGCCACCCGTCGTCCCCTGGCTCAATGGGCACGCTTAGCGCGGGCAACCCAGCGAGCGACGCAGGCACCGTCATCACGTCCTGCAAGTACGCGTCCACGCCAGAGGTATCCGAGTCAGCTTCCCCCGGCGCTGCATCGCCACTTGCAAGACGTGGCGCCGTGCGGATCGCAGACGGGTGGAACAAGACATCGACGCCATCGACGGATGGATCGGACACGGACCGGTGTACGCATGGGTGGCGAAAGACGCGGTCGAAATCTGCCTTGATCTGTGCACGCACCTGCTGAGCTTTCAGGAAATAATTGTCAAACGCGCTGTGGGCGAGAATTAAAGCGTCAGTGCATGTCATGGGGATCGGCAAAAGCGGGTCTCACTCGGCGGACAGGGCGTATGTGCCCAACAGTATCCGTTTCTGCACTTCACGGCCGAAGCCTCGGGACCGCGAGTGCGCATACACATCGCTCGGTCTCGAACGGGGAACCCCAGGAGGTGGTGGAACGCGGAGGCCTGTCAGTTATAACAAAGGTTGAGCAGTATCGCCCGTCGATGTGTTGCAGACTAACCATATTGAACTCCATCGTACCGAGCGAGGTTACTCGATGCCTCGGCGCTTGCAATCACGTAGTATGTACTCAAAGCATACTGCGTCGCTGGGAGAGAAACGGGTTTGATGGAAGCCCCAGCATCCTTAAGGGTTTGAATGATGGCACGCAAGGATTGGGTGATGCTGGGGTCTAGTTCGGCGGGAAAATACTCCTGCAAAATATGCACTTTAGAGACATCAAGGGTATGGTAAACAACAGAACGTACCTGTGGTATTCCGACTCTGAGTCCTTCGAGGCTGTTGGCATAGAAGCTAGGACATGAGTCCACAATGTCGCTTGCCTTCTTCCGGAGCTCGGGCGATGCGGCAGTTGGATCTCGTTCATCATAGATAGAAATCACGTCTGGAAGGCAATTGTGAGTACTGCAAGACTGATTGGAACACAACACACACCAAACACGCGCTCTACATTATCAAGAGACTTGGCAAGCACGCCGACGCAGTCTAGGCTGTCCGCGAACGAAACGACGCCCCATCTAACTCCCTTGAGCTCCGTCATAAAAGTCACATGCAACTAAACACATGTACGAACCGACTAATAAGACCATAAGAGGGTTTGAGGCCAACAACTCCGCAATACGAAGCCGGGAGCCTGACAGATCCACCCGTGTCGGTTCCCAAAGCGCTACAAAGCGTACGGTAAGCACCAGCCGCGTGAAGACATACAGGATGAGAAAAGACGGACGCATCACACATGCCGGCGGCGACACTCGCCGCACTCCCACCTGAACTCCCTCCCGCAGACCGACGCTCGCGGTCTGTCCACGGCACGACCCGCGCATCCGTGAGTTGGTACGGATTGACGACGGGCCCGTGGATTGAGTACACATTGAGGGACCTGGTGTTGGGTCGGTCTGGGTCAGAAGCAGTGGGAGAGTGGCGCGCACCCCATGCCAAACTCGTCGCAGTTGGCTTTACCGACAATATGGGCGCCCGAGTCACGGAGGAGCTGTACGGCGGTGGCGTCGAAGGGCGAAGTGTAGTCTACATGAGCTCAATCGCGTCGGTCATATAATCGAAAGAGAGACGGAAACGCACCGGCGAGCATGGCGGACGAACAGGTGGTTGGAAGTGAGGCGGTACATATGTTGTCCTTGATCGCGAGAGTCATTCCACGAAGTGTACCGTCGCGACATGTCGTTCGCGTTCCGGAGACTTGAACAAGCGCGTTGACGAAACTGTTAAGATGCTGAATGTCATTGACGGTGCAAACGGCGCGTCTTTGAACGAGGGTTCTTCTGAACGGAGGCCCCAGAAATATTTGACGGAGCATAAGTATGTGCTACACGGCCAACGTTACCAGCTACAATTCTTTATACTTTGCCAAAGTTCGTAGGAGGGTACTGCGATGACTAAGCAGACCCCATGGGACTGATCTCCTTTGTCAGGTCCCGGGCTGTCAAAAGCAATGCACACACGCTCTAATAATTATTCCATTAGAGTAGTATTCATGAGCGGACATAGCAAGTGAGTTTCGTCTAAATCCTTCCTTGGTTACGGGGTAATAATTCATATGTTGCACTCACCGTTTGATTCCGACTATGCCAGACACTCTCTCGCTTACATGTCTTGTCCTCGCCCTCCTCCCCCCTGTCGTGGCACAAAACGTACTCCTTTCGAGCACGAACCCTGACATCATATACAATCCACCGCTATGTACTTCTTTGTCCACTGCATCAGGCTGCACAAGCCCATGGCAAGTCTCGTTTCTCCTGCCTCTCTTGCCACTCATCTTCCCTCAGGCAGGCATTCAACACCACTATACCCGGAACGACCGTAGTTTACACCAATGGACCAATACCACAAGCCGGAAACGTGATACCACAAATGTTCCTGACCTTCAGAGGTAAACATTCCGTCCGTCTCCGTCGATTCTCTTATGGCAGGTACCGCCAGCCTCGGCATTATACCTTCGCACGACTTCCTTATCCAATGCGACCGTTAATTTCACGCTGACTGCTGAGCCTACCGACGTTTCAATAACCCAGACACTCAACACGACCGTTAACTTCATTGTCGCTGTCGACATCCCGGAATCACAGACGACCACCCTCGGCGTCACTTTTCTGCAAGAGGACCTTCCCACCCGATTCGACGTCGAGTCTATCATGCTCACCGTCGCAAACGCCAGGTACGGGTCATTTCGACTTGTCGTCCACTTGCGAAATAATAATTCGGGAGCGATTATGAACAGCATAACGTCTTCCTTCCTGCCGTCTGTAACCTTGCCCGCTTCCATTTCTCCGCCAACACTTGTTCCGTCTTCTACCGCCTCGTCCGCCCCTAATTCAGGCACGAGCAGTAAAGGTACGATCATTGGTGCAGTGTTGGGTAGTGTATTGGGCACCACATCGCTTGTCATCGTCATATTTGCCCTTTATCGCTACCGTAGACGAACGCACCTGCACCTGCGTCGAAACGTGAGGATACCCCAAAGGAACCGCTATTCAAATTAGATCTACATATTTCTATAGAGTAGTTTACACTAGGGACGGACTATGTGGATCGGGCTATACATACTTGGGCCAAAGCGCAGTAAACACTGCGGCGTGCGATACGACCTCTGCCACACGACAACCAGACAACATGGACCAAAACCCGCCCCTCGTCGTCGACAACGGAACCGGCGTGAGTATCCTCGTCCCCCTCGACACCCATCGCATCACACTCGCCCTCAGTTCGTCAAGGTAGGCTACGCAGGATCCAACTTTCCAGAACATGGTGGGCCCACGCCTCCGCGACACCTTATCCTGATCTTGACCCGATCCCCAGTCTTCCCATCCATCGTCGGCCGCCCCATTCTGCGCGCCGAAGAGCGCGTCGGTTCCGCCGTGATCAAGGACATCATGATCGGCGACGAGGCCGCCGAGAACCGCAATTACCTCCAGGTGACCCAGCCGATGGAACACGGCATCGTCCGGAACTGGGAGGACATGAAACACCTCTGGGACTACACCTTTGACGAGAAGCTCAAGGTCGATCCGCGCGGGCGCAAGGTGCTCTTGACGGAACCGCCGATGAACCCCAAGGTCAACAGGCAGCGAATGGTCCAGGTCATGTTCGAGGAGTACGGGTTCGAGGGCGTGTATGTCGCCATTCAGGCCGTGTTGACGCTCTATGCGCAAGGTGGGTCTCTTGCGTGGTGGGATCGTGCACGAGTCATGTGGGCGTTTAGGTCTGACAACCGGCGTTGTCGTCGATTCGGGAGATGGCGTAACGCACATCATACCTGTCTATGCTGGCTTTTCCATTCCACATCTCACGCGTCGCCTGGACATTGCGGGACGAGACGTGACGCGGTACTTGATCAAACTATTGCTCATGCGTGGCTACGCATTTAACCGTACCGCCGATTTCGAGACCGTGCGCGAGATCAAGGAGAAACTGTGCTACATCAGGTGAGCATTGTCACTTGATCGCCCCCTTTGGCCCGGACACACGCCCCCTCCCCAGTTACGACCTTCAGCTCGATCAAAAACTGGCTGAAGAGACGACGGTGCTCGTCGAGAGTTACACGGTGCTACAAACTAGTTGTCCGTCGTCCTTTGTCTTCTGACCTGCGCATGCCAGCTCCCGGACGGGCGGACGATCAAAGTCGGCTCTGAGCGATTCGAAGCTCCAGAGTGCTTGTTCCAACCACACCTGGTCGACGTGGACCAGCCAGGCGTAGCAGGTTCGTCTCTTGCACCCTTCTATCAATTTCGGCGCGCCGATCGTGTCGGTCCTGCCAGAAATGCTATTTGAAACGATCCAAGCCGCGGCCCTCGACACCCGCTCGGAGCTCTACAAACACATCGTCCTCTCGGGCGGGTCGAGCATGTACCCAGGCCTCCCAAGCCGTCTTGAAAAAGAGATGAAGCAGCTCTACCTCACTCGGGTGCTCAACGGCGACCCTTCGCGACTCAACGTGCGTTTGTATGTCTAGCTTTGCGTCCCTTGGCTCACGTCTAGGAAGAAATTCAAAATCCGGATCGAGGATCCACCGCGTCGAAAACACATGGTGTTTTTGGGCGGTGCGGTTCTCGCGGACATCATGAAGAACCGGAACGACTTTTGGATAACGAGAGAGGAGTGGTCCGAGCAGGGTGTTCGAGCGTTGGACAAGCTCGGTAGAGGCGATAATTGAGTCGTCTGTCCGCGTTTTTTCTTTATAGCTAGCGAATCTTTTATTTTTCTTCTCGAACGGAGACGATTCGATCGATGTTTGGCAAGTATCTGTTTCTATTTCCTTCTACCTTTTAATGGTCGGTCATGGCTGCGAGACAGATGGACCACGTGCATACACACAGGTCGCCCGTCGTATCCAAGCTTGAAGTTGGTCAGCAGTATCAACCGAGTCAATTTCCATACCGACTCTGCATGGATCCTGATGTGGAAAAAGTTGCCGCGCCGAAAGGGAACGTCATGACGTCGCTGGTTTCTCGTACCATGATTCAAGGTGAGGCAATCGAGCGAAATGCTGACTTGAGCCTATAAGAACGGAACGCGACAGTGGTTGATGGTGGCGACGACTATAAGTTTCGTCTCTTGTCGAGCGGTGCCTTGTGGGGGGACTTTAGGCAAAGTCTGTCCCGAGAGCGAAGCGGTGATCAGGGGAGGTTGAAACCTTCGAGACTCGGGAGCGGAACTTTCCCTCGGACGTTGAACGTTTGAACCACGAACGCGACGGATGGTCGTATTCTTTTATACAACATAAATGAACGGCAGACATCTTCGTGATATGAAATACATGGTCACATTCAAGGAACAAAACTGCCAGCCTGAGCGAATATGAAGCCAGGGTACGTTCAACGTCTGGGTTGAAGTTCATCGTATTTTCCAATGTGGGCAGGCATTGCCAGAGTCACGGCGAAGTGCCAGATTCCCTGTCATGACAATCATAATCTAATCTGATCAAGATTGGTCCAGGACCGCCTCAGAAAACCCCACCTGCTCAAGTCCGTCCTCAAATGTACGACGCGACGTTGGAAATTTCGAAACCTCGCTCTTACGGTATGTCATTCCTTCACCCCGAACGAAATGCCGCGCCCTCAGTAGTGTACTATTTTAATAGACCGAACAAATAGGAAATCCAAATATTGCGTTATACTCGGCGGATGGAAAGCCGTGCAACTAAGCGTGTTAGTTGCCAAAGAAGGTTCCACTCAGTCCGCATTCCTTCTCAGTAGTATTTACAACTTTTCCTCAGATCCCTTCTTTTCGATTGCCAGCCACCGAACAAAATGGGTCGCAATGATGTCTGAGTTAATCTGACCAGTCTTTTTATTGTTTCTTGCCATTCTGACTCTAGCTGTGGCTTCTTCTCGATGTAAGTCGAGACGAAGTATGTTTATCAAATGGCGCCCATTGGAATTGCAGTGCCCGTCTTTGATCAAACAGCACACGATACAAAAAAGGATATATAGTAGTCTAAGTCACGTATAGAGAACAAAATTACTAGCGGTAATAAATATTGGTCTGGGTCTATTGGCATGGGTGTCAAGCGGAAATGACTATAACCTCCGTGGTCTCTGGAATCCCCTACCGTGACAATCATCATCTGATCAAACTACGACGGTGAACCAAAAACCCACCTGGGAACGGGCACTGTGTCCGTTGCCCAAGTTACGATCCGATTTTCGTGCGGTTGAATCCACATTCAGGTCTGTACTGTTCAAGCATGCCACTTCCATTTCACCCCGAATGTAATCCCGGGCATTCAGATTACCGAGAAGCGTGTTGCAGTAGAGTGGACAAATTGGAATTCCAGATACGACATAAGTCAAATTCGATGGGAAAAGATACACCTACAGTTGGCGTTAGAATGAGGTTGCGGACTCGGACGTGCATGAAAAAACGAGTGACACACCAAAATGACGGTCAAGGCAGAGAAGATTGATGTACAGATACCCGTGGCCACTGCAAATATGATAAGACGTTGAAACATATTCGAAGTTCTTGCACGATCCATGAGACATGTTTCGGGGGCACGAGCATGCAATGAAAACTCACTGTACAAATCCGACAAGATGGCGTTTGAAGATAAGTGAAAAGATCAAAGCAGCGGAGATCAGAACATCCACTCCTGTGGACATAGAGGGATGTAAAGTGATCATAATCTAGCCGCCAAAATAAATATTGAGGTCTTCCGAGTCAATCTAACTTGAAATATATTCATACCCTGGATACGTGGTCAATCAAAATTCCGAGCTGAACGACACACGTCCTAGAAGCACATGCATAAGCAGATAGAAGCAGCTAACAGAGCACACAAACCCATTTTCACAATTCAGTGGCCTTATAACATAAACTTAGGACAGTTACGGATATATGCAATATTAGTTTTAAATAACAGCCTACCTGCAGCTGAAACTGATATTAAAATGAGTAACTATCAGAATCCAGTCACGCAATTTTCAGTCTTACCGAGCTGAGTAAGTGCCGGGATGATCTATTTTGCAGAGATCAGGCGACATTGGCACAGAACTTTCCTGCCTGGTGAGCTGCTCACCCATACAATTGGGATTAAAATCCGATTCCCACTGACTGAGTGATTATGAACGTATAGGGGGAAAAATGGAATTCGAGACATACAAATATAGATCCTGTAGATGAAGAAGCCTTGCGTAGCCACAGTAACAACAGCCTATACAAAATGAGTAGATGTTCCAAAGGGGGAGAAAAAAGGCACTGGTACCGTCAAAAGTATTTGGACCTGCAATTGGTTGGTTAATGTTTGCTTAAAAAAAATTAGGAGTAAGACTTACAAGACCCTCGGGGGGTATATGTAAAGAAGATATCAAACCAATCGATGGATAGAATGAGCTTTCCAGGCAGAGCACCATATATTTATATGCTAAATGAAGCACGAGGTGAACAAGATACTGAGTCACGATATGAAAAACAAACATCCAGCAACAGTCAAGCCTTCATGAATAGTATCAAGTATCCTATTGCAATGCATTAGAAATATTTCTATGTGAAGTACGAAGCTCTTAACCAGGTAGCTGCTACCTGGAAGTTCAGGTTGGTTCATTAGTATGCTGTAACTTGCTCACAAACTGTGGGGACTAACAAAAGTCTTTATGTGCCATGGATCACTTTGATAGCTGGAGCAAAGGTGTATGAGTGAACTCTGAAGAGCACGTGCACACATGAATCATACCGGGAATAGTAAAAAAGTCTATAGAATTTGAACGATTTTATCATTACAGTAGCACTGTCATCACATCATGCGTGCACTACTCACGTTTGCATACATGTGATACCATAGAATCCGGTCGTGAGGAAAGCAGAAAAGTAGAATGGATTGTATATCTCTGCATATGACGAGTCAAGTGGGTTGTTTGACATGATTGCACAGGCTCCGCGGAGTTTTCTCCCAGTCAGCCTGCGGAAGTGGTGTATGTAGGTCACCACGGCCGGGGGTGACGGATGTTCGTAGTGTCGGCAGATTCATATTAAATACATGGGCCATGGCACTGCATAAATATAAATAACTCACGTCGTATGCACGTTCACAGTTGCCACGTGCAAAGGCATATGTCAATTCATGGTCCTGCAATGATGCACTTTGAAAAATGTATGTTCAGTCTCGGCCAGCATCACATTCAAATGATATCGAAGCCTCAGCCGATCACCTATCACACTTAAATAAAGAGGAAGGATTCTTACAATGTCACCGCATAGTAGCCTACTGAAATCCCGGCCATAAACCAGTGCTTGATCACAGTAACAGCGGAGACGAAATAATTGACCGTCGAGCGCTCGTAGTACTATTGTGTCAGCTGGCTAATCGAGCTCAGTATGCACAAGAACAAATGGGGAAAGTAGGAAACGGCCAGGGGATTCCACCATGTTACCGCGAAGAGTCAACCTGACATTATAGGTATTATAGGTATTGGAGAAGGACGATCGAGCCAAGCGTGCCGAGGTCCGAGATTCCACTCAGTTCGCATTCCTTTTCAGCAGTATTCGCGGGAAACTTTCCCCTCAGGTTCTTCAGGATCGGGCCGACCTCTCCTTAATTTGGGCCTAAGAAACTCAGAGTATGCACAGGAACAGACAGCGGGGAAATGATCATACAGCTCTTTTCTTGGGCCCGCCGTGGAGAACCATCGGGGATTTAGCTTGCATGTGGTAGTGGGTGTCGTGTCTGCTGCGCTATCGCGCACTTGCACTGGGCCATGGATGATAAAAACAACCTCTCCTGCTTGGGACGATAGTAACCGTTGGTCGAAGGCAAGTTTCCGTTTCATGGCGCGTAGGGATGCAAGGTTGGCGGCGTCGACGTGTTGCTGTGATGCATACGTGAAGTGGATGTCGATGCCAATGTGGTGGGTTCATGACAGCGGTAGGGGGGTTGGTGTGTTTGGTGTCGACAACGAGGCCTAGTAGTAGTTCTTTGAGGGAATTGGAAAGCTGGAAATGATTGTCTTGCTTTATTGGTATCATAGTGCAGTGTCACAGTGGTCGGGCCAAGCCCAGATGTCGTCGGGGTAGGCGCTGTTGTACGTGTCGTCTGTAGTCGTTTAAGGTGACCCGCATTGTGGAAGTGCGATCCCCCGCCGGTCATCAAAGAATCCAGGGCGTGGATTCCGCGGCCCGGCCTAAAGTCTAGTTTGATCACGTTCAGCCTCGTTTTTCATTGCCAACGTTTTCATTGCTTGTGCTCCGACTGGTGTCGTTTTACTACACTTTCGGACGGCGTCATTTATCTAGGCCATTTAAATCTACCAAAGGATACTCGAAGGATGCTTGCTTGCAGCAGATAGACGTCTCTGATATGCACGACCAAACTGCCTCGTTCTCTTTAGCTGTAATGGAAGCGTTGAATCAGTATAATAAATGTAAGGGAAGAAAGAAACGCGGACCTAGTGTCGAAAACATCATTGGCGCGAATGTATCGCGTAGAGGCGCTCCACTACGATATCGCAGTGTCGATCTGTACGACTGCTCCGGACATGTTTAGTATAGAGCACGTTCTGGCGAGGGATCTGCCGCACCAATTCTTTGCAGATAACTCGGATTCATGGAAGGCGCGATGCACTAGATACGCAAGTAGTACGGACCTGTGTCACGTGGCAGTTTCATTCAGGTGTTGCGTTAAAGGATGCGTCGATGGTGCAAAAGCATTCACAGTTTTACCTCAAATTCATTCAATTGTCTGAATTGCTTTCCAGGGCAACTCACTTATCCTTTCCCCCCGTGAATTGATCCGCCTGGTCATCAGTCTGATGTCATCGAGAGTGAAATCGAATACAAAGTTGTTTGGCTTCCATAATCTCCCGTCCGAAAAACTCAGGCCTGCCTTTCGTGTTGAAAATATCTGAGTCTGATTTGACACGGATCTTTTCTTCTATTGTAGCATCACTTTTGAGCCTGGTTTTCATGGCGTCAGGGAATTGGATCAGCGGGAAACGGAGATTGCACCGATAAGGAACACGTGTACACAGCAAGACTATGGCGTACCCCATGCAGACGCCTACGCCTCCTTCTTTCCATTCGACCACCACCTGACTAAGAATGTCTCACCCATAGTCGAAGAAAAATCAGGGTGATGGTGAATACCTGAGCCACAGGATGAAGAAAAGCTGACTAGGACCCAGATTCCAATGGAACCACTGGTGCGACTCACCAAAAAGAAGAAGTAAAGCTTGTCAAAATTGGCACTCCAACTGCCATATATTCGCTTGCTTTTCTCACTGAAGGAAAGTATTTTGCGAGCAGTGGCGAGGATGACAAGATTCAATATTGAAGTGTGGAAGACAGAATGGAAGTGGGGGAGGCAATAGATGCAGGAAGTGGGGTTAACAACATCATCATGGTCTTGCAAGATGGATGATGGCTCGTGGGCGGGACTCGGGGTGGATCAGTCAAGGTGTGGTGGGCAAATAGCCACACGAAGGTGAACGAGTTCAAAGCACACAGCGATTGGGTAGATGCAGTGGACATCTCTCCGGATGGGATAAGAATTGTCAGTGGATCCCATGACAGAACTGCCTGTGTCTGGTCATTCTTTACTGGCGAGAAAATATTTGAATGGAAACACGACGACTGGGTTGTCGGAGTCAAATTCTCTCCAGATGGTCTTCGCATCGCTGCTGCAACATGGGAAAAAACATCCGTATCTATGACAGCCACAGAGGTGATTTGCTTGTTGACATGCCCATTGGAGTCACCACAGGTCTCAACCAGTTGCTTGCCTGGAATAATGCCAGCAGTAAACTATTTGTCTCCTCGGATGATGGAAACCTTTACTATGTCGACATCGTGTCCAGGGAATACATCACATCCTGGAAAGCCCATGAAGGAGGATGGATGTGCATCGCGCTTGCACAGGACAACAAATTTATTGCAGTAGCTGAATGGTCTGCCACCTTGTTCTGGGATACTGTCATGCACGAGCAGATTGGGATCATTCAAAACAAGAGCAATGTTAGATGTATAGCCATAGCAGAAAACTATGACTTTGTGACTGGTGGGTCAGAGGGAATCACGGTTCACAATCTGCATGACATTCTTCCCTCTCATTATCTTGATACTGTATGTGCTGAACTCATTCCTATGAATTCCTTCGTGATCACAAATCATCTCTTTGGCTGCTACAGATGTCTCACAAACACATCACACCACACATGTCAGATGTAAGTCTTTGTCAATAGAGTCGACACTTGTTTTAATCCCATCTTTTCTCATGTAGCTCATCAATGCTAGCCCCGTGGTACTCAAACCATGGAAGGAGGACAAGCTACTCGAGGCCATCCAAATACTGTCACAAGAAATCAAACAACCCAACAAAAGAGAACACTTGTATGCTAGCCAAGCTCTTCTTCGAGCGTGCCTTCACCAGTGGGACCCAGCCATCCAAGATGCTCAAAAGGTGATCATCCTTTTGTTCTCGTCTGCTCATTCCCATTAATCGCGTACAAAGTCTATCACACGCAAGCCAACCATACTGGCTTATGTCACATACAGCATCACATTATTTGGCAAAGGAGATGCAGAGCATGCCAAAGAAGAGTTCAATATGCTGTTTTATTGTTGCAATGTGTTTGATGCAGATATGTGCTTCATGTCTCTCGTCAAGGTTCGTTTCTGACACTTGCTGTGGCCTATCTGTTCTTGACTGTCCGGTAGGCGATTGTCATATTTACATTGGGAAATCACCAGGAAGGCATGGTGCGTGTCACCGATATTACTACGCTCTGTCCAGCGGTGTCGTTGTGTTACATGGTTAAGGTACAGCATCATCAGGACTGCTCTATAGGATGGGTCTAACAATCTGTTACAGGCACACATGTATTCCATTGTTTGAAAAATGCACATACAGAGGTGTGAATATGATGTGGTACTCGAACTGTTTGACCATCCAGTCAGTCAAATGCCTCCTTGGTTTCCTCCCGATCCGCCATCAGAGACAATTTCACTAGCAAGTCACTTTTTCTTGTCATGACATCTGGGCTGCTCACACTGTTTTAAGATGTTTGGCTGGACAAACGATGCACAAAAACTGAGGTTTATTTATTACCAGCAAAAATGCGAGGCACTGTATGCTGTTCAGCGCCGAGAGGAAGCATTCAGCTTGTTCTGAATTGCATCCATAGACCTGGAGGAGCAATCAAAGTCAAGAGAAAAAGTCAAGAAATGGCTTCAAGGTGAGTGGTATTATTATTGATGCCAAAATATTTGTATCAAACCATGGTTTGCATACAGAATTCTCCCAGAAGACAGGCGTTAATACTGTTTCTCCTCCAAAGCATCTTGGTCGCATTCAGAAATTCATCAAGTACCTCTGACCATAATCCTGAATGTCTTGCAGTGCTCACTTTAGTTGAAGTCTCTTCTACTCAGCCATTTTTTCTTCTTATATATTTGGATACATTTGCTTGTCATCTTACCCATGAATTCTCGATGAATGTATCATCTGTCATACAATGATATCCACTCTCCATCCACTTTGGTATGCAAGACCATTCATATGACCCAATTGCTTTCAATTCAGACAATACAATTCATGCCGGTGACCAATGCCTGCCATCCACTGCGTTTGCACATGCACTTGAAAAGTGGCAAGTATCATGCGAACAAGGATTGTGCGGGTCAGCCTCACGTATCCTTGGCAAAGGACAACTCGGGCTGCTCCCCATCAGGGCGGTGTCGTGCAATGCTGATGGGCAATCGAAGCTATTATATAGCACTGACTGCTACCTTAACACGCAGTCCTAATTAATAGTGAATGTCGAACATTTTTGTAAATAGTGAAGAACTGGTCTTACGATGAAAGTAGTAGTACCATAGGCCCATAGGCCCATATATCACTTCTTCCCTGCTCCAGGTCAACAGGAAAGTGATCGCAAGACAGGCGCCAAAAGCAACATGGAATGCATCGAGCCCGAGAAAGTCGTCACATGAATGGTCTCAAGCATGGGCTATGGTACAAGAGAATCAATGTTGTTTCCATTGGAGATTGAGAGGGGTGGAGTGGAGGTGGGAGAGGGCGTGTTGAAGTTGAGGCCATGCAATGTTGGACGATGTGCAAATTTGAAAGAGCATCGACTGGACCGGGCAGAAGTGCAACGATCTCATGTCGAGCTTCCTGAGCTCTCTTGTAGGCCATCGTCCATGTGGGATTGGAAATGCTCAGCCTCGGAGAGAGGTGACATGCTCGACAGCACCAGGGACAGAATTGCTGAGACTACAAGTTTGATGTCCATGTTCTCTTGCAGAGCGGTGCCTTGTGGGGCGACCTAAGTCTGTCCCAAGAGCGAAGTGGCAGTCAGGGAGAGGTTAAAACCTTCGAGACTCGAGAGCGGAAATTTCTCTTGAATGTTGAATGTTTAAAGTAATGAATGCGTCAGGGAGTCATATTCAACTTCTTCTATACAAGATAAATGAACGGCCATCTTTGTGACATGAAATACATGATCACGTTCAAGGAACTTGAACAAAACTGCCAGCCTGAGAATATGAAGCCAGGGGATGTTTGTCTGGGTTGAAGTTGATTGTATTCCCCAATCACAATTAAGTGGGCTGGTGGCATCATGGCGAAATGCCAAACTCCCTGTCATGATAATTATGGTCAGATCAGATCAATATTGGTCCAGTGGCACTGCCCCAGACAACCTCACCTGCTCAAGTCCATCTTCAAATGTATGATGTGGAGTTTGAAAAGTCCGAAACCTCGCTCTTACAGTCCTTCACCCTGAATGTAATGCCGCACATTCAGATTCCACAAGTATGCTGCAATAGACCGAACAAACAGTAATTCCACCAAATATTGCATTATACTCGGTGGATGGAAAGGCGTGCAATTAGTTGCCAAAGATTCCTTCTCAGCAGCATTGTTAGGATTTTCATATTTCTCTCGAACATCGTTGGTTGATATCGCGTTGTTACTCAAAGGTTCTCAGGATTTCCTGAAACCTTGTTTTAGTAAGTATATAAGGACCTGCGAGCACGAGCGAAACCCCAGTTTTGTCTTGTTGTTTCACAGGTGAGTCACACTATTCCATGTAGTTACTTTTTATGCTGAATATCATGTTGTTTCACAGTCTCCTTCTTTGTTCTTTCCAAGTCCGAAGCATTGGGTCTTTCATAGTCCTGATATTAGATGAAACTCATTTACTCGCTGTTTCGGTTCCCTTGCTGTCGCAGCCATGCTCCAGCGCTTAACCATTCCCACGTTTCACCATTCCTTCCCTACTCGACTCTGAGGTCCTCTCGGACCCTCATTTCCCTCCTCCCCATCATCTACCTCATCCAGGCCTAGTCCTATCCTCATCATGTCCATCTCTTGAGCCGCATTGGTCGCCCCAGTGGCCCTTGACCCTAACACCACCACCAATCCGCTCGAAGTGACCATCGCTGCCCTCCAGCAGCAGCAGTTACAAACCAACCAACTTCTCTCCACCCTCCTTGACCAGACCAATGGACTCAACCAGGCTCAGACAATCCTCTGGGAATGAATCCAACAGATGGCTGAGACAACACCCTGCCCTAATCCCACTCCTCGTCCCCTTCCCACATCACCTAGATCCGAGGTCGCCACGCCCCGTGCATGCTTACCCTCACCTTGGGTATGCATCCCCTCTACCATGAACCGTCCTCCTCACGAAGAGGAAAACCTGTTCGATCCTCATGCCTTGTCTCTTCCCCAACCCATCCTCGAACCCACCCGACCTCCTCCTCATAAAACATTTGTCAACAAACTGTCGGAGTATGATGGAAAGAAGTCCAACTACAAATCTTGGCTCTTCTCTGTCCTCCTGTATGTCAACAACAATCCTGACATTTGATCAGACAAGGACCATATCATGTGTATGTTGTTGTATATGAAGGGTGATAACCCAGCAGGACATGCTTCAACACGTTACATCAAGGACCATTTGCTCGACATGCAATGGTCATGGATCCTCTTCAAGATGTGGCTCGATGAGCAGTTCCATCCTCAATTGGAACGTCAACAAGCCCATCAAAAGTTACAGAAGCTTCAACAAGACAAGGAGTCGGTCGAAGACTTTTTTGTACGCATGGAACAGCTTGCCACCAATGCCGGCTATGATCTAGAAGGATGAAGAGAGTTCATCATCAACATCATACACTGAGGAATATGTTCAGAACTAGTGCACCGCGCAGAAGATTATCAACCTGAACTACTGACGATGGGCTCTATTGCACAATGGAAGAAGGTGCTGGTCACAGCGGAGACGGTACTCCAAAGTCAATGGGAAGTATACCCAATGACAAGGATGCCATTTGCCCCTCATATCCAACCGACTGCAGGAGTAAGTGAAAAGAAGGACATTACGGGTATGACATATGGGGGTCAGGGAAAACCCATGGATGTCGACTGTGCTCAAGAAAGGGTGAAAGGTCTCTGTTTCTATTGCAAAGAAGCAGGACACATAGCAAGGAATTTCCTGAAGAAACGAGTGCAAGCTCCTCATGTAGTAGAGTTGGAAGAACAAATCCGCATCCTTAAAAAAGAAAAGGAAGCAGGTTTTGGAGAAAGTCAGTGAACAAGGCCGATTCACTGACTGAACTTTTTAGTACCTCGTCCATCCCATGTAATATAAGTAGCAATCAATTTGCTGTATTGGTTTCGGATGAGGGAACAAAAGAAGGCCAAGAGGAAGACATTTGTGTCAACCCACCATAAACAGAGAATGGAGGGCTCTCTCTTAAACCCTTCACAGATTTGCCTACGGAACCACGGCAGCATAGACGGCAAAGTAAGGTAGGCATGGACGCAAGTTTGGCGGTCACGACCATAGTCACAAAAGAAAGAGGCCAATCTGATGCTTCAGCCAAAGGCCAAAAGGTTGCGACTCCCCCATTGGGAGTGCCTGCCTCTGTTTCATCCGGGGAACAAGCGATCAAGAGGAGCATTGGAAATGTATTGAGTAATTGAGGCAAAGCCGAACCTTGATCACCATCAAGGTGGCTAAATAAGAAATTCAAAAGCGAATCTGACGAGCAACTGCTCTGAAGATTGGAGGTTTTCACACCCAATGAAAGATGGTTAGAAGCGTCAATTGACATGGTGGTTGAGCTCAAGCAATTATCATGCTCTTCCCGCTGTCAAGCGTTAAAAGAATTATGAAAAAACCAATGCATGGTGTTACGATTCATTGGGCCCCTCTTTCTTTTTCCTATTTCACTTACCATGTACACAAAAGGACCTTGATCCTTGCTGTTCGAGCCCCACCTGGGTCCTTTCTTTTACCATTGTCTTTGCAATACTGCTTACTTATTTAGCGTGACTCATCCGCAGTTGTATTACCAACATTATCTGATGTCATCGCATCTGCTCCGTAGTGACTCAGCTTCTTCGTGATTCCATCACTTTCTATCGCTGACTCACCTTCTTCCATTTACCTACCCTTAACCATTTGGCTCGCATATATAAACCTTCGATACTCAGGTGTATTTGCTATCTTAGACCTCCTGCAATTTACCTAGTATCTTGGAGTTGCTCTTGGGTCCCCCAGTCCTCGTTCTACTGTTGAGTGGATGCTCCCTTCGAACCCTTGATCTGTCGCTAGCCCTGTGATGTCCTTAGACCCGTTGATCCCTCGGTCCTCAACGGTCCCAGAACCTCTGCCAAGGAAGACCCTTGAGTGGACCCCCCTTTGACCCGATGTTAGTCTTACGCCGGCTTTAGCCTCCCTGTCAAGGAACCCCCTCATCAGGCCCTCTCGTCCTGTCAGCTGTATAGCGACAGTAAGCCCTCAAACCTCTGCAAGTCTACGCTTGACCATGTCGAGTGTAACAAAAGGTCTAAGATCTCCCTTGATCGGCTATCATCACATAAGCCTCCACCATTGCCCACCAACACCCCAGAAACTCCAGACCCTACCCCGACCTTGTGTCACAGAGGGAAACCCTTGACTCGTCAGACACCGATGAACCCTCTTCAGAGAACCCCATCGACACTGACGAAGACCTCGTCACCCCTCAACAACCTGAGGATCTAGAACTCGCCCATCTACTCTCTGCGGTACTTAGTATCCCCAGAGTACCCACCCCACCATCTCCAACCCCAGTCAATCGCCAACTGGCGTTTACCCTGCCCCCACCCCCAGCCCAAGTTGCCATGATGGCCAAACTCACTGAACTCCGTTTCAGAACCCCCGATGACTTTGACGGCTCTTATGCCGATGCCATGTCCTGGCTATCCACTGTCCACACCAACCTCCTCATAAACAAGGCCATTTACAATGATGACAACAAGAAAGTCACCTATGCCTTGTCCTACATGAAAAAGGGCTCAGCTGCCATCTGGGCCTCTATCTTCTAGAAGGAAGCCATCACCGCCAACTCCTTTGGGACGTTCGCCAACTTCCTCGTCAAATTCAAGAGTGCTTTCGAACACCAAGATACCAAGAATCAGGCCATCAACTGGCTTCATTTGGAACACCTCATCCCTAAGAAAAACGGATCTTATGGTCCTGAACTCACTTGGCATATTGCTGAGTTTAGAAACAATGTCGCCCTCTCAGGTATCACTGATCAGAATGTCCTGATCAACTACTTTGCTGCAGGCATTTCCCCTCCCCTCTCCCACCATATCCTCTCCATGAACATGGTTCCCACAAAAGTTGATGAATGGTACTCAAAAGCCATTCACTTCCAAGTCCAGAACGATTGTGCTCAGACCATTGTTAACCAACACCACACCCATTCCACCTCCGCATACCGGTCTTACCAGACCCCCTCCACCTCCTCCCCTTCCCAGAAAACCTGCAATCCCGACACCATGGACGTCGATGCGGTCAATGCCCCTAGACCCCCTAAGCTAACTCCTGAAGAGCGGGAGCGATGCTTCAAAGAAGGGTGTTGCCTATGCTGCAGGCAGAAAGGCCACCAAGCCAACGCTCGTGGAAAATACCCCAAGGAACCTCATAAGACTTCAGTCAAATGAGTTGAACAGGTCGACGACGACCTCCCCAAACTTCAAACCTGTGACGATGACAATGACAATGACCTCACAGTCCATCACATCCAATTTACCCTCCCCCCCAAGAAGGATTTTTAGAATGGAGACCTTGACCGACGTGGAACTCTCCTAAAATACAACGTGTAACAATATCTACGCTGCCTGGTTCAATGCAAATCCCTGTCCAAAACATTGTACCCTCGCACACGTTGAAAACTGTCGACACTCACGCCCTCATTGATAGCGGCACCGATATCTCTTGTATTGATTGGGGCTTTGTCTGCAAAAACAAACTCCCTACCACCCGACTCCCCTCCCCCCTCAACATCACCAATCTCAACCAGGGACCCACGGATAAAGGAGGAGTTCGCTTCACTACCGAACTCTTCGTTTACATTGAAGGACTCGCTCACAAAGTCCTATTCTACATCATGGATTGTGGTTGACAAAACCTCATCCTCGGTCTCCCATGGTTGAAAGCCGTCAATCCAACCATCGACTGGCTCGGTCAGACTCTCTCCATTAACGAGTCCACTGACCAATCCAAGGAGCTCTACATGCTCCACAAAGTCGGCTTGGACCAATACGAAACTCGCTTTCAGCAGTTCAAGCCCTCCCCTCGACCCTCTTGCCATGTCCAAGTGGACTCTATCTACGATGGATGTCTCTATGAATACCTCGACTACGAGACGGAACCACAATACCTCTGCCACGCTCATGACAACTACACCATCAACTGCATCATCCGATGTGGTTATCACTTCATTCCTAAGGGCAATCCCCTTATCGCCAAACTCACGAACTCTACCAAATTGGCCATGGCTGCTGAGAAAGCCAAACCTAAGGTCACCATCCCCACTGAATACTCCGACTTCACTTCTGTCTTCTCGAAAGAAGCCATGGACCATGTACCCCCCTCATGCCCTTATGATCATGAGATCAACCTCGACGAATCTTTCACACCAAAGGTTGGAAAGATTTACCCCCTCTCCCCAGACAAGCGCAAGGCCATGGAAACCTTTCTCGATGAAAATCTTGCTTCGGGCAAGATACACCCCTCAAACTCCCCCCAAGCTTCCCCATTCTTCTTCGTCAAAAAGAAGGATGGCGGACTCTGTCCATGTCAGGACTACAGATACCTCAACGAACATATCGTCCGTGATGCCTACCCCCTCCCCCTAGTCTCCGACCTCGCCGATAAACTCTGTGATGCCAAGGTCTTCACGAAGTTCGATATTCAATGGGGCTACAACAATGTCTGAATCAAAGATGGACATCAATGGAAAGCTGCCTTTATTACCCATAAAGGACTCTTTGAACTGACTGTAATGTTCTTCGGTCTCACAAACACCCCCGCCACCTTCCAAAGGTTCATGAACAACTCCTTCCACGATATGATTGCCGAAGGATGGCTCGTCATCTACATGGACGATCTTCTCATCTTCTTCCCCAATGAGAAAACCCACGATGAACGAACCAAGCGTGTCCTCCAGTGTATGAAGGAACTTGACCTTCACCTCAAACTCGAGAAATGCAACTTCGCCACTAAAGAAGTTGAATACCTCGGAATGATCGTTAAACCCAGTCAACTCGCCATGAACCCTGTCAAGCTTGATGGGATTGCATCCTGGCCCACTCCAGAAAAACTCCGTGATGTTTGCTCCTTCCTCAGCTTCGCCAACTTCTATCAGCAATTCATCCCTGATTACTCCTTGGTTGCCCGCCCCCTCATCGATCTCACCAAGAAAACCACTCCCTGGGCCTGGTCCCCCAAATGTCAGAAGTTCTTTGAATGCCTCAAAGAACTATTCCTCACCCATCCAGTCCTCCAACTCCCCAACCTCTCCACTCCATTTGCTATTGCAACGGATGCCTCCAAGTTCACCTCTGGTGCAATCCTCCTCCAGACAGATACCAATGGGGATTGGCACCCTTGTTCCTATCTCTCTCAATCGTTCTCACCAGCAGAATGAAACTATGACATCTATGATCGGGAACTCCTTGCTATCATGCGAGCCCTGAAATCCTGGCACCATTATCTCCATGGCAACTCCCACCTGGTCCAAGTCTTTACGGACCACAAAAACCTGACCTATTTCCAGTCAGCACAGAACCTCAACCACCAACAAGCCCGTTGGCTCCTCGACCTCACAGATTTCGATCTGACCATGATTCATGTCCCCGGCAAACTCCTTGCTGGTCCCGATGCCCTCTCTCGCTGCCCTGATCTCATCCCCTCGGATGACGCTGACAATGAAGGAGTCACCCTCCTTCCCCCATCCTTGTTTATCAACATTGTCGATGCCATGCTCCAGGAGCACATCTCGTCTCATTCCAAGACAGATCCCTTTGTCCTCAAGGCCCTTCAATCCCTTGATGGAACTATTCCCCCAGCCTTTCGGTCTCAACTATCTGACTGACAATACAAAGACAGCATCCTTACTTTTCAAGGACACATCTACATTCCCCCCGATGAATCTCTCTGGCGCTCCATCCTCCAGCACTGCCATGACCATGAGACCACTGGTCACTCTGGCTACCTCAAGACTCATCAGCTCATCGCCGCCAAGTTTTGGTGGCCAGGCCTTGCTCAATATGTACGCAAGTACGTCAAAGGTTGTGCCTCGTGTCAACAACACAAGGCCAACACCCACCCCACTATTCCTCCGCTCACCCCCATCTGCTCCACCTGTACCTGCCCCTTTCAACAGATCTCATGCGATCTGATCACAGACCTCCCCAAATTGTCGGGGTTTGATACTCTCTTGGTCGTGGTCGACCATGGCCTTACTAAGGGGGTAATTCTCTGCCCTACCAAGAAAACCATCACCACCGAAGGGGTCACAGCCCTCTTTTTCCACAAAGTCTTCCTCCGATTCGGTCTTTACAACAGAATCATCTCAGATCGAGGCCCACAGTTCACCTCTGCCTTTGCCAAAGCATTGGGAAAAGCTCTCAATTACTCCCTCACCCTCTCCACTGTGTACCACCCCCAGACTGATGGTGAAACCGAATGGGTCAACCAGGAAGTTGAGACCTACCTTCACATCTTCTGCAGGAGTAACCCCACCACATGGTCCGAACTCATTCCCCACACTGAGTTCACTCACAATCACCGCCCTCACTCTGTCACTGGACAGACCCCATTCTATCTCATGATGGGATATGAACCCTGTGCCCTTCCCTTGGTTATCACCGACTCCCACATCCCTGCCATTGAGGACCACCTCAAATCCCTTGTTGCCGCCCACAACGAAGCCCTTGCTGCCCACGAACTCACTCGCCAAGTCATGGCATCCTGAAACCACTGCTCTTTCACCCCTTTCACCAAGGGATCCAAAGTCTGGCTTGAGGCCAGAAACGTCAAATGTTCCGTCGTCAACCTGAAGTTCGCCCCGAAACACGAAGGACCTTTTACCATTGTCAAGGTGCTATCTCCCATCACCTACGAACTGCACCTCCCACAATCGTGAAAGATCCACCCAGTATTCCACACGTCCCTCCTCTCACCCTATCGTGAAAACCCCGTTCATGGGCCGAACTACCCCTCCCCACTGCCTGACCTTATCGATGGGCATGAAGAATATGAAATTGAGAAAATCATCTGTCATCGTGGACCTCCATCCTCCCATTCCTTCCTGATCCAATGGAAGGGATACACAGCCAAAGAAGACTCCTGGGAACCCGCACGGAACCTACAGAACTCCACATCCCTCCTCAACGACTATAAACGTCGTCATTCGATCTCCTCAGTCTCCCACCAAACCACACCCCTCACAATCATGTCCATTATCCTCTCCACACCCTCTTCTGCACCCAGCGACATTCCCTCTGATGTCGCCGAAGCTGGCTGGTCCACTACCACTCCTGCCAACAACCCCCTCGAACTCAGCGATGCATCTATTCCAGTGCCTTCCCCATCCTTGATCCAACACCTTCACAACGATGCAGAAGGCATCCCCTCTGCATGGCCCGGCTTCAGCTGGACCCACCCCAAACCCCTCATCCCCACTACTATACCTATTACCCTTGCCCAACGAATCTCCAACTGCCCTACTCACCTCCCATTGTCCATACCTCCCACTGCACTATCCAACCACCCCACACCCCTTGACAATGACCTCGCTGCTGCCATCGCCACTGAACTCCAAGACTCCAGTCTCGCCATGGTGCTGGATGCCCACATGGAACTCCACTCCCCCTTCGCCCTCATATATCATCTTTTCCTGACGAACTCCTGCATCACTGTCTCCACTGCCACCCTCACCGCCTCTACTACCCAAGCACTGGCCAACCTCCATATCTGTCATCTCCACCAGACCCTGGAACATGACCTCGTCCAACTGATGCACCAATTGGACATGACTGACTTCATTATCGACATTGATTGATACCTCCAAAACCTCGCCACTACTGGCGATAACCACGTCTCCACCCCATCCGCATCCTTTGAGCCACTCTCTGCTCAAGAAGTCACTGCCCTAGATCGTGCTGATGACTACTGGGCTGGTAACCAAGGAGTCTGGTCCCTTCCCCCCAACCACCCTTGCTATCACGAGGCATGTTATCAATGCCGCCGCCTTGGGCATCGCCATCCCCTGTGCCCATTCTATCAGTGCCCCATCTGCCATAGGCAATCCCCAGGACACCCCCAACGTGCGTGCCCCATGCGCCCATGAACACCTCGCACATTCGCTTCTTCTTCCTTGGACTTGTCTACACACCAGTCCCCCCATTCCTCACGCTCCTCCTCCTCGTGCTGTGGTCATCCCATCCCCCCTGGACAATGCCCCAATGTCCGGATCCCCTGTCAGGTCCCCACTCCTCCCCCCTCTCCGCCGGCAGCGGATGACTATGAGTTCTTTGTCAGCACTGAAGCTGACGACAATAAGACCGGGTCTAATCAAGGTGACTACTAAAAGGTTTCATCGCAGTCTCACCCATACAACAGGGGTAATGTTATGATTCATTGGGCCTCTCTTTCTTTTTCCTATTTCACTTACCATGTACACAAAGGACCTTGACCCTCACTGTTCAAGCCCCGCCTGGGTCCTTTCTTTTACCATTGTCTTTGCAATACTGCTTACTTATTTAGCATGACTCATCCGCAGTTGTATTACCAACATTATCTGATGCCATCGCATCCGCTCCGTAGTGACTCAGCTTCTTCACGATTCCATCACTTTCTATCACTGACTCACCTTCTTCCATTTACCTACCCTTAACCATTTGGCTCGCATATATAAACCTTCAATACTCAGGTGTATTTGCTATCTTAGACCTCCTGCAATTTACCTAGTATCTTGGAGTTGCTCTCGGGTCCCCCAGTCCTCGTCCTACTGTTGAGTGGATGCTCCCTTCGAACCCTTGATCCATCGCTAGCCCTGTGACGTCCTTAGACCCGTTGATTCCTCGGTCCTCAATGGTCCCAGAACCTCTGCCAAGGAAGACCCTTGAGTGGACCCTCCTTTGACCCAATGTTAGTCTTACACTGGCTTTAGCCTCCCTGTCAAGAAACCCCCTCGTCAGGCCCTCTCATCCTGTTAGCTGTATAGCGACAGTAAGCCCTCAAACCTCTGCAGGTCTACGCTTGACCACATCGAGCGTAACACATGGTACAAGGAATGGGACACATGTCCCTGTCTGTTGACATCATTCTAACCAATCTTCAAACAAATCATCATGTAGATGCCAAAGCCCTCATAGATTCGGGGTGTATGGGATCCATGATAGATACCAAATTTGTGGGTGAAAACTGACTGTCGATGACAAAATTGGACTGTCCCATATCCGTCTATAATGCAGATGGCACTCTGAATGCAAATGGATGCATCATGGAATTTGTAACCATGTTGTGTACCATCAGAGACCATGCTAAGACAATAACAATGGGAGTCACCGATTTAGGTAAAGCGCAAATGTTTCTTGATCATGATTGGCTTTGAGCACATGATCCGATCATTGACTGGACAAAAGGAACATTACATTTTGAATGTGGTCCAGAATGTTTTCCTCAGGATGTCCTAGATAGGGACAATGAGACATATGAAGAGGGCAATCACCTTAGATGTGTCTCAATCCCTGAAGAATACATAAAAAATGTGTCGACAGATATCGTGATGAAACAAGCAAGAGCAAAAGAAGAAAGAGCTTTTGAGGACATTGTGCCTCAGGAGTATTGGGAATATCGAGACGTCTTTTCAAAGGAGAACTTTGACGAATTACTACCATGCAAACCCTGGGATCATGCTATTGATCTCAAACCTGGGGAACATAAAGTGGATGGCAAAGTGTATCCATTGTCAAAAGACGAAATGACCAAACTTGATAAATTTATCAAGGAGAACCTGGAATCGGGCTGAATCAGACCATCCATATCACCGTTCACATCACCATTCTTCTTTATCAAGAAGAAAGACGGACAATTACACCCGGTACAGGACTATTAAAAACTCAATGACATCACGGTCAAAAATTGATATCCATTACCGCTCATCTCCGAGCTTATATACAAGTTGCGAGATGCAAAGCACTTCATGAAGTTAGATGTAAGATGGGGATACAATAATGTTCAAATCAAAGACAGAGACGAATGGAAAGCAGCATTTAAGACTCCCAATGGGTTATATGAACCGTTGGTGATGTTCTTTGGCCTGACCAACTCCTCCACTACGTTTCAAAACATGATGAACGACTTGTTAAGGGATTTAGTAACCAAAGGATTAGTCCTTGTCTATATGGACGACATCCTAATCTACTCCCCTGACTTGAAAACTCATCATGAAACCACATGTGAAGTGTTACATATCCTATGTGACAATAACCTCTTCCTGAAGGATTCAAAATGTGAATTCAACACCACTCAAGTGAAATACCTAGGACTTATAGTAGGCAATGGCATGGTTCACACCGATTCATCAAAAATCTTGGCTATCACAAATTGGCGTATACCCCAAATGGTTAAAGAAATCCAATCGTTTTTAGGGTTCACTAATTTCTATTGCCAATTTATCCAAGACTATAGCAAAATAGCCAAACCACTTACTTTCCTTACAGGAAAAGCACCCTGGCAATGGACGGAGACACAACAAGTGGCCTTCAACATGTTAAAAAATGTGCTAACAAATGCCCCTGTCCTTGCTATTCCTACTCAGAGTGGAATGTTTACAGTTAAACCAGATGCATCAGATATAGGGCTTGGAGGAGTACTATGGCAGCAACAGGATGATCAAAAGCATCCTGTTGCATATTTCTCTTGAGCATTACTTCCAGCCGAATGGAATTACCAAATATATGACAAAGAACTATTGGCAGTAATGGAATGCCTTAAAGAATGGTGCCATTTGCTTATTAGTTCAGACTTCCATATCGAAACCAATCATCGCAATCTGGTTTACTTTCGTCAACCCCAAGATCTTACTCATTGTCAAGCGCACTGGCATAGTGATCTCCAGGACTATCACTTCCAAATTGCACACAAACCTGGTCGTTCTAATGCAGCAGATCCTCTGTCCAGAGGGCCAGACTTTGAAAAGGGGGTAGACGATAATTCACAAACGATCCTGTTACCAGAATGTCAATTTACCGGAAAGCTAAATTTGGAACCTATCAACAAGTTTAGAGTCAAAAAGATATTAGAAAAAGCTAAAATTCCGACAAAAGGTTCTGAAAATGCTGCAGGTTTTGACTTATACTTGGCAGAATCCCTGAATATTCCAGCTCACAGTCGCAAATGCCTAGATACACAGATAATAATCACTGTTCCAAAAGGAACCTATGGACGTATAGCATCTCAAAGTGGATTAGTGGTTAAAAAAGGTATCAACATTGGGGCAGGAGTAATAGATGCAGACTATAGAGAAAGCGTCAAAATCTTGTTGTTTAACCACTCGAACGATGATTTCATGGTTCAAAAAGGAGACAAAATTGCCCAACTGATACTGAAGAAAATAAATATTGAACCAGTAGAAGAAGTACAAATCATGGAAACAACGTCGCGAGGACAACAGGGATTTGGATCAACAGGGATCCGACAGATTGAGGTTAGGAATATAGATGAGCTAATTGCTCAAAACCAATCGCTTGTGGATAAAATCACCATTAAAGATAGAAAGAATCGAACAGTTGACTGAACACAAGCAAATGGACTCTGCTACTGGAGAGGAAAACTGTTACGCTCGACATGGTCAAGCATAGGCCTGCAGGGGTTCTAGGGCTTACTGTCACTATACAGCTGACAGGACAAGGAGGCCTGACAAGGGGGTTCCTTGACAGGGAGGCTAAAGCCGGCGTAAGACTAACATCGGGTCAAAGGGGTCCACTCAAGGGTCTTTCTTGGCAGAGGTTCTGGGACTGTTGAGGACCGAGGGATCAACGGGTCTAAGGATGTCACAGGGCTAGTGACGGATCAAGGGTTCGAAGGGAGCATCCACTTAACAGTAGGACGAGGACTGGGGGACCTGAGAGCAACTCCAAGATACTAGGTAAATTGCAGAAGGTCTAAGATAGCAAATACACCTGAGTATCGAAGGCTTATATATGCAAGCCAAATGGTTAAGGGTAGGTCAATGGAAGAAGGTGAGTCAGCGATAGAAAGTGATGGAATCGCGAAGAAGCTGAGTCACTACAGAGTGGATGCGATGGCATCAGATAATGTTGGTAATACAACTGCAGATGAGTCATGCTAAATAAGTAAGTGGTATTGCAAAAACAATGGTAAAAGAAAGGACCCAAGCAGGATTCGAACAGCGAGGGTCAAGGTCCTTTGGTGTACAGGATAAGTGAGGTAAGGAAAAGAAAGAGGGGCCCAACAAATCATAACAAAAACTATATGTCCCAGATAAAATGGAAATCTGTGAACGCATACTGAAAGAAAATCATGACACAATCACAGCAGGACATTTGGAACAAGCATGTATCAGAGATTTGATCATGCAGAAATACTGGTGGCCACAATTACAAAAAGACGTGAAGGCATACATTCAAGGGTATCAAACGTGTCAACGGACTAAAATACGCACAGAGCAAAGTCATGCTCCATTACAACCCCATGCAGTCCCCGACGCTCCTTGGAAAATCATATCCATGGATATAATCGGTCCTCTACTTGAGTCTCAAGGGTTCGACTCCATATTAGTGATTGTAGATCGATTCACAAAGATGATATGGGTATTACCCATTCACAGTACGATCACATCCCAAGGAGTAGCTTGATTATTCCACGATCACATCTTGAAAGACTTCGGAACTCCTCAAAAGGTCATTAGTAACAGAGGTCCCCAATTCATATCGTCATTTATGACAGACCTCTATAAACTTTTAGACATAAAAGGAAATCCAAGTACAGCATACCACCCTCAGACGGACAGTCAAATGGAATGAATAAACCAAGAGATCAAACAATATCTATGGGTATACGTCAACTACCACCAGAACAATTGGAAGGATTGGCTAGCATTAGCAGAATTCACACATAACAATGCTATGACTTCGGCTATGCAAACCAGTCCATTTCAACTCATGTATGGTCAAAATCCAGACATAGGATCAGCAGGTAGAAAGGTGGTGTGAAATGAATCTGCCAAAGAGTTCCAAGAAGAGATGCAAAAGAGACGAAAAGAAGTGCAACTAGCTCTGGAACAAATGGCAAAAAATATGAAAAGATTCTATGATCACCATCAAAAAGAATCAAGGGATTATAAAGCAGGAGACTTGGTATGGATCAAAGGAAGTCATCTGACTACAACATGACCAACTAAAAAACTTGACGACAAATGATATGGGCCCTTTAAAATTATTGAGAAAATAGGAGCTTCATCATACAAGGTCAAGATCCCACCTACGTGGAAGATACATCCCGTATTCCATGAGGTAAATCTATCTCCTGCCCATAAAGGACAATTCCCCACACAGATTCAACCACCACCCCCACCACCTGATTTAATTGCCGGAGACTTGGAACAAGAGATCGAGTTAATTGTAGACTCGAAAGAGACAAAACGAGGTTTGGAATATCTGGTACATTGGAAAGGATTCCCTCTCGAAGAAAGAGAATGGTTAACAGAGAAAAAGCTACAACACACTCAAGAAGCTATTAACAACTTTCATAGAAGACATCCCACCAAGCCTCGTTTGTCCAAAACAAAGAAGTTGCAGTATTGTATCTTAGATCCCTGCATACACGCTCCTATCTCACCCATACATCCTGATTCCCCTTGTATGTGTCCAGAATGTTGAGGCATTCCACTCCCAACACCATCACCTCTTTTTCTCACTCCTGAATTTCTTGAATTCCATGAACAGTATAGACATCCCTCTTTTGTTGAGGACAACGAACGTTGAAAAGGGGGTAATGTTAGGATTTTTATATCTCTCTCGAACATCATCGGTTGATATCGTGTTGTTACTTGAAGGTTCTCGGGATTTCCCGAAACCTTGTTTTAGTAAGTATATAAGGACCTGCGAGCGCGAGCGAAACCCCAGTTTTGTCTTGTCGTTTCGCAGGTGAGTCACGCTATTCCATGTAGTTACTTTTTATGCTGAATATCATGTCGTTTCGCAGTCTCCTTCTTCGTTCTTTCCAAGTCCGAAGCATTGGGTCTTTCGTAGTCCTGACAAGCATTCGCGGACAACTTCCCTTCAGTTTCTTCAGGATCGGGCCGACTCCTCAATTTGAACCTAATAAACTCAGAGCAGTGTGCAGTGTGCACAGAAACAGACTGCATCATACAATTCCACCGGCGTAAGTATCCCTTTCGATGTACTTTGCGAGGAAAACGGGCCGAACCACTTGTGTGCATGTAGGTTGACCGTCCGACATATGATGAATCAAGATTATCACTGAGCGGAAGTTCAAGCTTTCGATCCTTGTGAATAAAGGTCATGATTCAACTTCTGAATGCCACATACATCCGAATTGACTAGAGATTTGAAGCAGTTGTAGACGGAGCTCGTTCTTCAGCCCCTTCTTCAGCCCCTTGGCCTACCCTCATTATTGCCGACCTCTTTTTATAAGAGCGGAATGGTAATTTGGTACTTAACGTCCCTCGTCGACCACCAAGCCACATTATCAGACACGTGAGTGAATCAGAGTGATACAGAACGGATAATTACATGCAAGAAACAAAGTGCATAATAAATATTCGTCTGGGTCTACATATTTGCAAACTTGGTGTTCTCCGACGTAGACTTGGTGGTGGGTGTCAGGCGGAAAAGATCATCACCTCCGTGGGATTCCAGATCCCCTATCGTGACGATAATCAATCGATCGGACCACGACGACAAACAAAAACCCACTTGCTGACGGGCACGCTCTCCGTTGTCCGAGGGATCCGATGTTTGAAACTTTGAATCCATAATCAGGTCTGCACTCGTCACTTCTATTTCACCGCGAATGTAATCCCGGGCATTCAGATTACCGAGGAGCGAGTTGCAGTAAAGTGAACAAATTGGAACTCCAAATATCGCATAGTAGACATCTGATGGAAAGGCGTGCAACTAGACCCAGTGTCAGAAACACATCACGGACTTGGAAGTTGGACGACGAATGACACACACCATAATGATGGTCAAGATAGCAAAAATCGATGTGCAGATACCCGTGGATGCTGTAAAGAAGAAAATTCGTTGAAGAAGATGCAAAGTACTTGTATCATTGCATGATCCATAAGACATATTTTTGGAGCACGAGTATGATGAAAACTCACTGTACAAATCCAATGAGATGGCGCTTGCAGAAAAGTGAGAAAGCCATAGAAATGGAAATCAGAATATCCACTCCGGCGGACATGGAGGAAAATAAAATAACCATAAGCTATCCATCAAAATAATCATTGAGGTCTCCTGATTCTGATGTAAATCTTGAAAGACGATTCATACCACGGATATATGGTCATGCAAAATTTCGAGCTGAAGTATACATGTCCTAGCTGCTATGAGTAGATAGTAGCCTAGGCCAATAGAGTGTACGAACCCCTTTTCACAATGAAGTGGCCTTACAACATAAACTAAGGACAGTTACGAATGTGAGCGGCAGTGATTTCAAATACCATCTTACCCGTAGTAGAAACTAATATTCAAATGGTTATTGGAGTGCAGTCACCCAAATTTGGTCTTACCGAACTGTATCAGTGCCGGAATAATCTATGATGCAGATATTAAGCAATGCTGCCTCGATTTTTTTTTCGTTTGGTGGTCTGCTTACCCATGCGACCGGTATTATGATTTTCTTCTCGCTGACTAAGTGATCATGAATGGTTAGTAAAGGACATGGAGTTTGAGACATACAAATATAGATCCTGTAGATGAAGAAGCCTTGTGTAGCTACTGCAATAACAGCCTGAATGCAATGAGTAAAATTTTCAAAGGAAAAGTATATATACGAGTACCGTCAAGAGTGCCTGGACCTGTGACGTGTTGGTCGATGTTCAAACAATTGCTAGGAGAAACACTTACAAGACCCTCACCGGGAGGCCGTAAATAAGACACTGACCCGAATGATAAATTTAGTCTGTTTTTCAGGACAGCCGTCGTGTATTTAAATTCTAAACGAGGCGCGAGGTGAGCAAGACATCGACCCACCATACGAGTTAAGATTTGCAAAACAAACCTCCAGAAACAGCCAAGCATTCATGAATCGTATCAAGTGCCCTATGAAAGATAATTAGGGGCATTTGCGCGAATACTTTTCAGTCTTTACCAGATAACAGCGACCTGAAATTTTTGAATGGTTCATTAGTATTTTTGATTTTCTCAAAAATTGCCGTGACCCACAAAAGTCTTCTTGTGCCATGGATCATTTTGATAGCTGAAGAGAAGATGTTATGAGCGAACTCTGCAAGCGTGTGCGCGATACGCGCATCATACCGGGAGTAGTAGAAAAATCTGAAGAACATTAACATTGGCATTATCAACAATGTACTACTCACGTTTGCATGCATGTGACACCATAGAACCCGGTCGTGAGGAGAACAGAAAAGTAGATTGTACCAAACATCCGCAAGTCAGGTGATAAGCTGTCTGGCATGATGTTGCATAGGCTCCTTGGAGTTAACCTCCAGTCGGCGTGAGGATTGTGAGGAAGTGATGTAGGATACTAGGGAGTCCGATCCACCATGGGTTATATATTTGAGCTGTGGCACTGGTAGAGGGAAACTTATATAAATAACTTATGGTACATGATACGCGATATCTCACCTATGCCAATGTGGCATGATGGCGGCCACATTGAGGTAACATGTCGATCATTATTGTCAATTCATCGCCTTTTCGGGTCTGTCCTGTACCCTGGAAAAAGTTCACCCTTAGCCAGTGTGGCATTCAAACCACATCAACTTGGTTCCAGCCTCAAGAAATCACCCACCGCGGTCAGATGCATAGCTTTCATGTCGCCACACAGCCTACTGCGTTCCCAACCAGTAGAAAGAACCCAGCACTTAGTTCATGGCCGTCAAGTAATATTGTGCCACCCTGTGACAGCAAACTTGCCAGATCAGGTGACCATCACTGCAAGTCGACGTCCAAGCTTCGAACTGCCACCAAGGGTCGGCTTCAAGTTGAGACCGATCGTCGTCCCTCGTCCGGTCCTGATTTTCTAATTTCTTTCTGCTAGCAAGCGACCGTCATCCGTATTATATACACGGATTGGTGCGTGAGTGTGGATGATGAAGAGCGAGGAACAGCTCGACACGTGGGACGGAGTGACCCAGCCTGAGCGGGTACTGGCGGACGATGAACAAGGACTTAAAAAAATGACTCGTACCATTTGGTACAAAAAAAAGGTCGTCGCGGTCCCCCACGACGTTGAAGTTGATACCGCCTTTGTTGTTTATTAGTGTCGCAGCCAAGCGGTCTGGAAAAGGTCGCTATTTGAATTATTATATCTTCAAGTTCCGTCTACACGTCGAGTGATTAAGATTCGATCATATTCGGCAGAGGCATATACATGTATACAGTACGCATAGTAAGGTTCTCGCATATAAGTCGTAATGTCATAATGATGCTAATGCTACAGGTGGTGCAATAAGACCGTAATAATTAGGAAAACAAGAATGTAGTGAGACCGTGTGCTCGCGCAGCGGCAACGACGGAAAAACAAGAAAAAAGAGATCTAGAGATACAAAGATATAGATAAGTATGCACATGTTCATCAAGAACAGTGAGACTTCTCGTCCCTTCTCGACCGAAACAATCCCATCACGTTCAACACAGGCTTCTTCCAAACGACACGTCCCTCGAGTGGACGCGCACCAACAGGGATGAGAGTGGTCGGCGCTGAAACGACAGGCCGGAAGCTCGCCTCGATAAAGTCCCGTCGGGCCCTGTCCGCATCGACCGGCGAATTCGTCGCCAATTTGGATGCAGGGCTAGGTGGCACGAGCTTGAGTGGCGCTGGCCGCCGCCCTGCCTTCCCCTTGGGCTTGCTTGCCACATGCGTTGACGCGCCTCTGGGTGCAAACGCTGCGTCGACGAGGTACTCTGGTTTTCGGAGGTGCTTGGCGGCACGGCGCGGCCGGGCGGGAAGGGCAAGGACGGATGGGCCATGGGTGCGTGTTGTAAAGAGCGCGAGGTCGTCCCCCTCCTGGGCGTCGGTATGTACGACGTATGCTGGATCGAGATCGGAGTCCTGCGTCGACACGCTGACGCGCCGTCCCTGCGCTTCTCCAGGCAGCGCGCCCATCCGAGGCGACGTACAGCCAAACGTGACCCATGATCGCTCGTCGCCGTCTGCAAGGAGATGCGCATACTCCCACTCCTCGTCTTGGTCCCACCAAAGACCGCCTTTGGCATCGCGAAAGACATCTGCACCTGCCTCCCGTTCTTGCATCAGGCGCTTGATGTTGTCGTTCATGCTACCACCATCGGCGAACTGCATGAGCGCGAGCTCGTTGGAGAGCGGTGGAGGGCGCGTGGGGTATTTTGTCCTTTTGTGCTTGATTGAGGCGGCAGCTTTGGGGCGCATTTTGGTGGGGGAGGTGGGACACGCACGCGTGGATCCGCCGCGGCGAAGGGCAGAGAGCGAGCGAAAGCGGGTCAGGCCACGGGGTTTGCGAGGAGACGGCATGGGTGGGACGTTCTCGCGGTTGGGAGAAGGGGGTTTGACGGGAGCGAGCGTGGCAGATATGGGGGTGTTTGGGAGCTGGAGAAAGACAGAGGTGTAACCGACAGTGGTAAGGTCTGCCTTGAAGTCGCGAACGGATGGGGTGATTGGGGTAGGCGCGACGTTAAGGAAAGATGCGGAGGGAAGGATGGAGACGACGGACGGACGGCGGCCTCTACGGATGGAAGGACGGCGACAGGAAGAGAGGGACGGCGCCGGTGAGCCTGGCTGCACGCGGGAAGCCCAGGCGGCGATGGCGGCGAAAGTAGACGGGGCGGGGGAGACGGGCGGGGGAGGAAGGGGCTGAACGGGGCGCTTTTTCTGGGGAGGAGGATGGGCGAGGAAGGGATAGTTCATTGGTAGAGAAAGAAGTCGATGGGGACATTGGGCGAGTCGAGTCTCTTTTCTAGCACGAGCGCTTCCGTGTGGACAATAAAGATAGCGTGGACCTACAAACAACAATTCATTGTATTCCGTCACGCCCATTGTATATCGGCTGGTTACCACAACACCTCGTGTGATCACCAGAACAAAAAGACTTCTTCCAAGACAAAAAGCCAACCACAGCTTGGACGTCAGTACCTCGCCTCACATCGCTTACACTCGTAGCCTTACACTCTCGCACTTGTCAGCGCATTTGTTGTTTTCATGTCTCGCTTCCTCCCCTAGTGCCCCCTTGAGCATGCGTGATCCCACCCCTCGGTGGCCCTCGAGGTGGAAACCCTCTCGGAGGCCCACCTTGCCTGCCACTTGCCCCATCCATGCCAGTCCCACCTCCACGCGCATGCCCTGAATGTGGATGAACGTTCGCAGCGATCCTTGCTCTTCCTCTTCCTCTCGAACCAAAGTTGCCCCTCGCCACCTGAGGATTATGAAGCTCTGGATGCATGAACCCACCGCCTTTCCCGCCTCGCCCGAACCGGATCGCTGGTGGCACCAACGACAGTGAGCTCATCGACTGTGCCAGGTCGTCCACTCCGTGAAACGAGGATGACCGTACGCCTGATTGTCGAGGGGATGGCGGCTTGGGCGAAACAGCAGGAGATCTAGCATTACTTGGCTCGTTGAACCGTGCTTTCGGTGTTTCTTCACCTCCCTTTCCCTCGTCAAGATCCTCCCCATCCTCTTCCTCCTCTTCGTCTTCGTCTTCTTCTTCTTCTTCCTCCTCCTCAGAGTCCGTGTCTACCTCCATTCTTTCCGTTTTGGTCTCCTGCCCTGTCTTGTTGTCCCTCGGTTTCCACGTCCCCCGTATCATACTTGCCCCATCCCCCCATCTCTTCAAAAGACCACCAACCCCCTTGTTGGTAACAGCAAAAAAGTATTCCTTTGGGTATGAATGCGCTTGAATTAGATGCAACCTGCGTGTTTTAGGCGCTGAAAACAGGCGTGGGCACGAAACGAGGTGACATGCAAACTAATGGCAATCATTCCACCTGAGCACCTTGCTGGATCGATGAAGAAAACACGCACGATCTTTTCTCCCCTCTCCTTCCGCACCGCAGCGAGTGGGTCGTGGCACTCTGTCTGATGCTGTCAATCACACAATCGTCGGTGAACGCATTCCGACAACGCCTTGGACGGAGCCTCACCAACTCCAGTAACCGTGCATCGGGAAATACACATCCACATCCCCGCTCCTCACACACGTGCGCATGGTATTTCCCATAGTGAATCTCGAGATCGCGCGAGTTGGCGATCGGCGTGGGTTTGTTCAGCGGCGGGTTGCACGTCGGTGGCAATGTACAGAGCAAGGTGCGGTGGCGTCCCTGTGCATCCGAGGTGCGAGAGGACTTGAGCATGTGCGCTACTCCCTGATCCTGATCTCCCGGCGGTGCTGATGCTTGTGCGTCGCTCGCGGACGATGCGGGCGCGTCTGATAATCGTGGAGAAACGAGCGGACGCTTGGGCTGCATCGAAGGCGTGCGTGGACGTCTGGTCACGAGTCTTTTTCGTTTTTTCGATATATTATTTTCCGGTCTGATAGCATAATTTCCATTTCTGGAAATATCATTGACGCTGGCTTTGAATTGGTTTGTCACGCGGCTGTGTCGACGCAGACTGCCAACTGGACTCTACCATAATGTCCTCCAAACGCAAGTGGGACCAGGCCGCCCCCGACACCAGCGCCGAAGTCGACACGCCCATCAAGGCCTCAAAGACTGAGGAGGGAAAGTCCGCCTCCGAGGCCGCAGCCGCCGCAGCTGCCATCGCTGCAAAAATCGCAGCTCAGTTCAGCGCGGGTGGGTCTGCAGCCGGCAGCATACAGATCGGTCAGAGGGACCCGCACGACGCCGAGTACACGCACGACATCGACATAAACGACGTCCGGAACCGGTACGTGTTGACCAAGGGTTCCACGCAGCTCGAGGTGCGTCGAGTCTCGCGTTTTTCTCGTTGGCCGAGGGCTCGGTTTATGAATGCGACGGGGACAGATTCACGAGCAGACGGGTGCTTCGGTGAGCACCAAGGGCGTTTGGTACCCTGATCGATCCAAGGCGACCGAAAAAGATCCACCTCTATACCTCCACCTGTCTGCGTCTGCGAGAGACGTTCTCCAAAATGCCATTGATAAGGTCAACGATTTGATTAACATGGACCTCGGGCCCCTTGTCGAGGACAAAAAGGACCGACTGCGCGAAAAGGTAGACGAGCATGCTCGTGATGGACATGTTCGACTGACTATCGTTTAGCGGAAATGGCCAGAAGAGAAGTTGCCTGTCGGTCTGGAGACGATTCGTAATTTCAATGTTCGTGCCAAGGTCGTCGGTCCTCAGGTAATGGCAGCGCATCGTTGGTATACTTTGCGCTGAATCGGCCTTAGGGCGTGTTTGTAAAATATATTCAACAGGAAACGGGCACGCGCGTGCAAATCAAGGGTCTTGGTTCAGGGTTTGTCGAGCAAGAAACAGGCAAGGAATCAGAGGAACCCATGCATATACACATTACGTGCGCTTATTCAATACCTCATGGTCGACGCGCTCACAATCCTCTAGTGGACCAGACGATGGCCAAGTCGCTCGAGCCAAAGTATTGACCGAGGATCTTCTCGAGGTCGTGCACGCTGAGCATGACAAAGCCCAGGCAGCGCTAGTACAACAACAAATGGAACTTCACCAAGCACAGATGCAATACGCCCAATATGGCACCGTACCGGTAGGTCCCTCTACCCTCTGTCGTCTGATAGGTCGGACACTCAGTATCATGTCGTGTCGGCAAGGCCGGGTACGGGTCTGCTCCTCCGCCCCCAGATAATGCACCCCCACCACCCCCACCAGGGGAACTACCTCCGCCGCCTCCAAACGGGAGCACACCTGCATCTGGCGATGCCTCTACGGACGCATATTCAGCGTACTGGTAAGTAATCACCGGCTTGCATATACATCCCTATTGACATCTCTCTAGGGCGCAGTTTGGTTATGATGTCAATTCGCCGCAGTTCAAGAATTGGGCGGCGAATCAGCAGCAGCAATATAGTCAGTACTATGGGCAGCAGGGCTACGAGGCCGGCAATGCGCCACCCGGGGGACCGCCTGCACCATCGGATGGCATGACACCACCACCCCCACCGCCTACGTAGTACCCGTCCCTGGCATTACTCAGGTTTTCGGTCGTCGCTGTGAATTTTTTTCTAGCTTGCTTTATTTCAATGTATATTTTCTTTTGTTCACATTGAAGGTTGGGTTAAATAAGTCTTTTTAACGTTTTACCGTGCGAGTTTTGTCATTTTGTGAGAGACGACCAAGTTCTCGTAGATCTTTGATTCTGACCCAGTGGCCCAGGGTACATACTTCCATTTCAAAGCCTGGCATCGTGGATCACCGTGCGGCCAAAGCGCGAATATCATTCTCTGATATCACAATCGATCGGCAAGTTCGGTGTGGTCGCAACTGTGCCCTGACTCATGCATACATGGAGCAGAGCGACGCCGATCTCACATGCCTCGGCGTCGGTCACTAAGCTCGAGTCGTGCACTGTGTCGCGACGACGGTTATGGTGCATGATACTGATACATGACCGGTGACCCGAACGCTCGAGCGCCCATTTCTTATAGCCCGCGTTTAATAGTTCCTGGCACGCACCTGAGGCCTGACATCAAACAAGCTCATTACCGTGTTGATACCCCTGGTCACATCGCTAGAAATTGCCAGAGCTATGTATATATGTATGTGGAATCCTCCATCAAGCAACCTTTATTCACGTCTCTGAACTACTTGGCCATGTTCCCCGTGCGGGTCGACAGCGTCAGCGCTGCCTCCTTGACGTGTTTACGATATGTGGCAGGTGGCATGGCCGCCGCCACCGTCCTCGTCCTCTGCAACCGGCTCGTTGCGAAGCGTCGCTACAAGCCACTGCCCCCCGGGCCGCCCGCGAAGTGGTTCTGGGAGAGTCCACTCCCGAAACGAGAGTACGTCCTCGGACTGGTCAATCGACATTACTGAATCTTGTTTTCCTCGATCCGACAGCATCATGCGCGCGCTCGCGGGGTTGGTCGAGCGCTACGGACCCGTCGTCGCTCTTCAAAGCGGTCCTCACGTGACCGTCGTCATCGGCCGCATGCAAGTCAGTCTCGGACGCGTGGACGGTTTTCCAGAGGCTCACCCCTCCTCTGCAGGTTGCGACAGAGATCATGGAAAAACAAGGCGCGTTGCTCGTTGATCGTCCGAGGATGGTCGCAGCGGGCGAGTTGCTCTCCGAGGGTAACCACATCTTGTTTGAGTCTGGCGGAGACAAGTTTCGCCGCCTAAGGCGCGCGGTGCATATGCATCTTTCGCACGAGGTCGTGGATACGTACCAAGAGATGCAAGCAGAAGCTGCCAAGGTTCTCGTCCGCGACGTTTTAGACGACCCGAAGCAGTACAGGAATCACGTGGAGCGGTGCGCCTTGCGACGTGGTGCCCCTTTTTTGTTTTCGTGGGCTGATTGGGGGGGTAGTTGTACCGCTGCAGTCGTGTTGCGCGTGACGTATGGAAAGTTGTCGCCGACGTCCAACGACGATCCCGAGGTCGTCCGTATCCATCGCGTGGTCGAGAATTTTCGGACAGTGTTACGCCCGGGAGCCTATCTCGTGGATCGCATCCCGTGGTTGAAATACTTGCCTGGGTACGGTCGGCAACTCAAAGCGTTTCATCGATACGAGCTTGCGCTCTTTCGGGACATGTTGAATCGCGTCCGGGTTGACGGGGTGCGTGACGCGTTGCATGCTACGACAACAAGGCTGGTTTTCTGAGCTTGTTGTAGGCGACCGACGGCGCGGGTTCGTCGTTTGGGAAGATGCTTCTCGAGCACGTTGGCGATCACCGGTTGTCGGAGGACGAGATGGCGTATCTCGCGGGAACCCTCTTCAGTGCAGGTTTAGACACCGTACGTCGGGACGCTTGTAAGTTCCCTGAAATGGGCTGAGATGAACCCTCTAGACAGCATCTGGTATCACCATGTTGATCATGGCGGCGGCGTGCCATCCGGATGCCCAATCGCGCGTCCAAGAAGAATTGGACGACGTCGTCGGGAGGGACAGAGGTATTTCTACTTTTTGAAATGTCCGAGATCTTAACTATCGCCTCTAGTGCCCTCATTTGGAGACTGGGAGACGCTCCCTCAACTTCAGGCATTCGTACTCGAAGCATTGCGCTGGAGACCTGTTGCACCGCTGGGTACGTTCATTCCCAAATCGAACGTGAATGCTCTGTATATGTATGCTCGGCTAGGCGTCGCGCACCGTGCGACGAGGGACGTCATCTGGGTAATGCGCCACGCTTTGTATGATCCGTTTTACGAGGGCATTGACGAACATGGTGTGACAGAGGGGCATGTGTATACCCGCTGGAGCGACCGTCTTGGGATGTCATTGGCAGGTCATCTTCTGATCACGCTCGTTGTCGCTGACGCTTTCGTACAGGGCGATCTCACGCGACCCAGAGGTCTTTCCGAACCCAGACGCGTTTGACCCACAACGCTGGCTCACCGAAGACGGACGAGTCAAATCGGATATGCATTTCTACACGTATGGTTTCGGTCGAAGGTGCGTCCTGCGCTCTTTTCGAGTTGAATACCATCACGCTGAACGCGTGTATAGAGTGTGTCCCGGACGACACGTTGCAAATCGATCGCTGTATATTCACCTCGCGCTGCTTTTGTGGGCGTTTCGTATCTCTGAGCGACCGGACGCGCCGATCGACCTTGGGAGTGGGTTTGAAGACCCGATCGTGTTTCGGCCGGATGCATTTGAGGTGGGTTTCGAGGCGAGATTGGAAGTGGGGCGGTTGAAGGCGTTGGTGACGTGATCGGTGAGTTTGTGTATGTATTTTTTTTGGAATTTGGTTTCTTGTTGGAAGGTAGGTTAGTAATGGCTTAACTTTGGATTGTGTAGTAATTGTAGAATTCCCCGACTCCCACGAAGTGGAGGAGGGTTTTGTCGGACGCAATTTCGTTCCCATCTACAAGGGACCTGTCGCGTGGGAAGGGTAATTATTATGTAAACTATACAGTTTATGCTATTCAACTGTATGCATGCATCACATTGACATCCTCGAACAAGCAAAAACAAAAACAAAAGGTAAACATTACCATGTGAGTGTCAGGAAGTCATGCTGTGAGCAACTCTGACCAGATTTCTGTTAAGTTCATTCTGAAAATCCCTTGTATTGCCCCTTGTCTGCTTGATGTGTCACAATTGCCATCAAATATGAGACTATATTATGACCCTATTTATTTTCCCCTTGAAAACTCTTCATGATTGGATACACCTGAAAACTGTTGTGTTTGGTTAAAGCAAGCCTTAAAAAATCATTCAGATTCTTGTGCTAAATGTGATGTTGATTTTGTTCTTCAGATCTGATCATGTGTCTGTTCTGAAACTCACCCACACAGATATTGGAAGTAAGTCTGTTGATTGTGCATGTATTTTTATTTTTATTCTGACTGAAACACTTTGCATTGCAGAGAGTAATGAACTGCTCAGTTCTAGTAAGTTGTAATTGTCACTAGTTGTGACTGTGTAGTTATGTTATACATATACTGATTGATGGTTCAGGCAAAGCAAGGGCTGCTTCTCAAGCTAAAGTTCATACTTTGAGAGCTGGCAAAACATCTCACAGTATGTAAATATTGTACTGAGGTTCATGTGCTAAACTGACTCAATTTGCAGGTGCCTGTGAGTTGAAATTCTGAAATCTACCTGATTCTGAGAGTTGATATGTGCCATATCCCTAATTCTAGTCCTTCTCTGCTCCTCTGTTCCTCTGCTTTTTGTACATTCTAGTTACATTACTCTTTGTTCTCCTTATGTACTAGTTTTGCCTCTTAGATTTCTCTGATCCTGTGTTCACACAGCTCCGCTTATGTTTTCTTTCCATCTCCATTTCTCTGGCTCTGCTTACTTACATTCCCTGTCATTGCCTTTGTACACTGCCTCCAACCTCCATATATATAGTCCTGTCATGTTGCCTGTACTTTAGCTAGTTATCAATCTAGACAACCTGGACTCTTCTTGTGCTCATTACTCTCTGATCCTCTGAAATCCGGGATCACTAATGATCCAACAAGGGCACAGCGCTCCGCTCCAAGTCGCTGAAGCCAAAGTCCCACTCCATCCCCTTTTCATCAAGATTCACAGAGCTTCTATGGAGTTCATCCATCAAGTCTGACCTGGTCTTAACAATATGCTGGTTTGATCAAGGTGCATGTTAATCTAGCTGGTGCTAAAGTTGTTTCTTCTGACATCTGTGATGGACAGGATAATGAAATGGCAAGTGGTTCTTGCCCAGGCCAACATCCAGGCAGATTGCATAAAGAGGAAGAAAGAGACTAAGTGAGTGAAATACTCACTCTAGATCCTTAAATCTTGACTAGAAGTCTTGCTAATGATAGGACTGTGTTCTGTGAGTGCAGACTGTATTGATGACTCTGGGGAAATTTCCTCTGAGAGTTTAGAGTTTATATATATATAGAGAATGCACATAGATCATGTACAAATTACTATATCTAGAGGAATGACACATACACTAGATAAGAGAGAGAATTGCTATTGGTTCTATCAATAGCATTAGCTGATTGTGTCATGTAAAATGACTCATGCTCAGTCAGCATGATAAGGCTAAGAATAACCATTGACTGATAAAGATTATACCATTCCAATCATTTATATGATTGGTAGATAAGAGTGTTTCTTATCTATTGGTCAATAAGCTTATCTTGATATCAGATAAGAAGATAATCAAGATAGCTAATTTCTAGAATGTTCTATATCTAGAATGTTCTTATTGTATTTGTTATCTTTGATAACATAAGATCTCTAGAGCTATGTCTAGAGTGCTCTTGTCTCTGTGTATTTCAGAGCTTGTCACATGATAGATCATATGATAAATCATGTGTTTCCAGATCATGTGATTATGAATCTTTCAATACAGGGTGTATTTATCACCTCCACTAAGTATTGTGATAAGATCAAACAGAATGTATATATTGAGGTCAAAGTTTATCTCAAACTGTATGCATGTTTTCAACATTCTTCTTGATGCTGATTGAAACATACATGCAGGTGGAACATTTGGCCAAACCTGGGCAATCAAAACAATCAGAATAAATATAAATTCCAAAATGTGAATGGATTGTTGAACTTATAGGTTCTAGGCAACATATATTAGATGTCAAGCCTGTACTACCACTAATCACAGCTAGGCAGAGTGTACACTGGGTACATGACCTATGTATATATCTAACCACAAGTGTAACACATTACTCACTGAGTGTAGAGAGTTGGTGTGTACATGTACATATAGAGACAAGAAGTGTTATTAAAATAGAATATGAAACTCTACACTTACATATACTATGTATGCTACATATTATGTAAGCCTTTTTTACATACATGAAGTACACTACTTAGGCTATAGATAAGCATCTCTTGTTAGTTGCTTTCAATACTTCTCCTTGCTAAATATACTAGTATGTAAGCAAAAGTGATAGAAAGGTTAATCTAACTGAGAAGTGAAACAACTCAAATAAAGAGAAAGCAAAGAGTAGAGAAAATGAACCTTTGACCCTTAGAGCTGTAAGCTTGTGAGGAAATCTCCAAGACTTCAAAGCTGGAAACTCCAGCCTCAAAGTCCTGGGGTTTATATACTATTCTACTGTATGTACATGTTTGGGTAAATATCATAAAGGGACATCATATCATGATAGAAAGAAAATACATGATTGGCTGATAAGAAGGCATGAGTCATAAAGAAGCAAGTCTGTGAGAGAAAGAAGTAAAGAAGCATGCCTCATGTGATGGACATGGTGGACATGAGGTGTGATGTCATCATGACATCATAGATAAGAGATAAGGGTCTAGCCCTTGAGCATGTGACAAGTCATGTGACAAGTCATGTGACAAGTCATGTGACTTGTGATCTAGACTGCTGATGTAAGCAGTCACATGATAAGTTATGCTGAAAAACATCTAAGTCCCAGTGACCTTGTGCCAATAGGGGTTTTTCTTATATAGGAAGTCAGAAGTTCAACTTCTGCCATGAGCACATTTTAAATAGTGAAAAAGAGTGATTGTAATACCACCCCCCCTCTATGGGTCAGATTCCTAGATAACTGGAATGGGTATGTTATTGATGTCATAGGGGTTAAATATGTTGAAATGAGTAAAGGCCCCTTGTGCTAGGGCTTTTGGATTCATTTCGTGAAATAGGACAACTGCTTCTATTGCATTTCTTAAATTAGACATGGGTTTCCAAGTGTGCTCCTCTTCTGAGTAGCCTACTCAGTGAACTAAGTATTTTTTTCATTGCCTGTTTCAGTGAGCATCTATGATATGCTCTATCTCATATTCAATTTCTAGTTTGTCATTTACAAGTACTGGACCAGGTTGAAATACTGGTTGTTCATTGAGGTGGCATAGATAGGATTTTACCCTGGACATGTTTACTACAGGGTGAATCTTTTTATTATGTGGAAGTTTAAAATGCACTGCATTGTTCCTGATGCATCATGTGATTTTGAAGGATCCAAGCCACTTCTCTGTTAGTTTATGTGAATCTCACTTCAAGTGAAGATTTGCAGTAGATAGAAGTATTTCATCTTCAATGGAGTACTTTGGAGCCTTAGAGCAGTGTTTATCCACTTGGACTTTCATACATGCTTGAGCCTGCTCAATATTGTCACTTGTGGACTTCAAGATAGAGGTGATATTATTGGCTAATTTGTCAGCTGCTGGAGCACAATTAATGCCAGATTCTATTACCATTTGTGGTATATAGATTCATGTGACCTCAAAGGGGGCTTTTTGTGTAGAAGCCTGCTTCTTCATATTATAACTGAATTGGGCTATGGATAGCCAATCTGCCCATTCAGTTTGCTTCTCATGGCAATAGATCTGAAGATACTGCTGGAGATCTCAGATTATTCTCTCCATCTGATCATCTGTTTGTGGATGAGATGCCATAGATAATTTAGATTTAATTCCAAGTTGTTTGCACAGTTCTGTCATTACTTGTAAGGCAAACTATGGTACACAATCAGATACAATAGAGCATGGGATTCCATGGTTAGTCCACATGCAGTGTAAATATAGGGAAGCCATTTCTAGGGCAGTTGTCATTTTATTGGTGGGAATGAACCCTACTTCTTTGCTGAATCTATCAACAACAACAAGAATAGAGTTGCTTCCCTTAGATAAGGGGAGATCCATGAGGAAATCCACTGAAATGTCTACCCATGGGGCTGTGAAGGCCTCCAAAGGTTCAAGCTTGCTGGCTGGCAGCTTATTGCCTGTCTTCATATGCTAACACACATTGCATCTAGTGATGTATTCTTTTATATAGGTAGCCATTCCTGGCCAATCATAGTGTCTGTATAGCAGATCTAGAGGTTTCTCCTGACCAGGATAGCCAGCAGAAGGTGTATCATGGCAATTTGTTACCATGTCTCTTCAGAGATCTTCATCTGGTGGGATAAAGATCTGGTTATCTTTGGTCCTTAGAAGTTGATCATTGATATTGTCTGTGAAGCCTTTTTTGTAAAACTTCTGAATTTCGCTTTTCTTTATCAGAAGGGTTGTGATCTTTATTCTTTCTAATAATTTATCACCTTCATCTTGGATCTGGATAGTCCCAATCTGCTCTGGTGGAATGACAAGAACCTGCTTGTTATTGTCTTTAATCTCCTCTGCATGGTCTTTCCTTCAAGAGAGGGCATCTGCTTTTCCCATTGTGGCACCAGGCTTGTGGTACCATATATGGTTGAATCTAGATAAATATTGTGCCCAGTGTGCTTGTCTTTGGTTCAGATCCTGTCTGACCATAAACCATTGGAGATTCTGGTGATCTTTCCAGATCTCAAACTGAAATCTAGCTCCTTCTAAATAATGCCTCCATGTTTCTGTTACGCTTGCACAACGTTCAGTCTCAGAGTATCCTCAAAGGTGACACTAAGTCCTATAGAATTTCTGGGGTTCTCTGCTGAGACTTGAGACTCAGGCAGGAGTGAGACTAAACACTGCATATAATTGCACAGATCTAGCTGCAGAACATCCTAGCTAACTAGTAAGTATTTATATAGCTCAAAACCATCTCAGAACAGGGAAATGATGGAATGGAGCACATGGTATGCTACAATGGCCTTGTGGAGCAATGGATGGAAATGGGATAATGCTACCATCAAAGGAGGATGGAAGGAGGAGTGGAGATCCATAACAAAAGGGGTTTCTGAAGCACATGGGTTAAGCTACAATAGAGGAACAAAGGACGAACAGGGTGAATCAAGAATAGGGATCTCCATATGACCATGTGGAGCATAGTTCTTGGGAAATAGAGTTCAATAACATTCTAGGGGAAGTCTATCTTCCAGGTTCCATTTCAATTGAAGAGCTGCAAGGCATTCTGAAGGTTCCAAGGCTCCAAGGCTCCGGAATTCATAACAGTTTCTAATGTGCACATCACCAAGAGGAGTTCTTTGTCTGTGACCAGGTAATTTCTTTCCTGGTTGTTCATAGAGTGGGAGTAGTAGGTGACTGGATGCCACTTTTCCTCCTTCTGAATAGATAGCACTGTGCTCATTGCATAATCTGATGCATCACATTCCAGGTGAAACTGACAGTCAATATCAGGGAATGCAAGCACCAGGGCAGTGGTAAATTGATTTTTAAGCATGTCAAATACTTCTTGGCATCTTTCACTCCATATGAATGGAACATTTTTCTTGGTGAGATTATTCAATGGCCTCACAATTGAAGTGTAGTCAGCAATAAACCAATGATAAAAATTAGCTAATCCCATGAAGCTTCTAACTCCATGGAGATTCTTTGGGGTTGGCCATTCTAAGACCACTTTTACTTTGGATTTGTTCATGTGAACTCCATCTTTTCCCACAATCATGTCTAGGAATTCTACTTCTTTGGTAAAGAATGTGCATTTTTCTGGTTTAATATATAGGTCATTCTTCTCAAGGTGAGTGAGGACTTTTTGTATAGTCTCCTCATGTTCTTCTCAAGAGTTAGTTTTTGTAAATATCATTAGGTCATTAATGTAGATCACACAAACATCTTCCATGTCTGTGAAGAGTTTGCTCATCATTGCTTGGAATGTAGCTGGGGAATTGCACAACCCAAAGTACATGACTAGGGATTCAAAAGCACCATGGAAGCAAATGAAGGCTGCTTTTCATTCATTGCCATCTTTGATGCATATGTTGTTGTATCTCCAGCAGAGATCTATCTTTGTAAATAATTTAGCCCCTTTTAGCTTGTCTACCAGCTGACCAATCAATGGTAGTGAATAGTTATTTTTCACCATATGCTTGTTGAGGTAGTGGTAGTCCTGTACCATCCTTTTTTGTCCATCTTTCTTTGAAATGAAGAACACTGGTGATGTTTGAGGGAATTTAGAAGGACATATATAGCCCTTTTTTAATTGGTCATCAATAAATGCTGACACTTCTTCTTGTTCTGTCATAGACAGAGATATGATCCTTTCCTTCTTGGATTGAAACATCTCTTTGAGATCTATAGCATGATCCCAAGGCTTTTTTATGGGCATCTGCTCTGATTCTTCTTTTGAGAAGACCTTTAGCCACTTATGGTAGCATTCAGGCACAAGCTCTTTTAAAGATTTCTCAGAAGGTTTGGGGGGCACTTCTAGTGCAGCATGGGTGTAGTAGCCCTTTCATGCTTCCTTCTATTCATTATCATCTTCTGTCACATCATAGATGCAAATAGCACAATCTTATAATAGATAACAGCTTCTAGGGCAGTGTGTCATTTTGATAGTGCCCTTCTGCCAGTCAATCTCAGGGTTGTGTCACAGCAGCCAGTTGTACCCAATAACCAGGGTGGTCCCTCCCAGATTGGTAACTTCTGCCATCATTTTCTCCCTGTGACCATCAAATTCTATAACCAAGTCTGCAAAATGTGTAATATTTCCAGCAGAGTTTTTGGTTCCATCAACATTAAATATGGGTATAGGGCACGTGAGTTTCTTTATGGGGATGTCATGTCTCATGACCCATGCTTCATCTATGAAGAGCTGGTTAGCTCTGGTGTCAAGCAGAGCTTCAACTGAATGGAGAGAGTTCAGTATCGAGCTGATGGAAATGTTCATTTTTATGTCTTTTCTTTGGTGGACTGTGTGCACAAAGATCTCTTCCAGGAAGTCTGAAGTTCTTGTTCAATTCACATATGAGCTATTTTTCACATGTCAATACCATCTTTTAGTAGAGAACCAGTTTCAAGGATCACTGGATTTTCATTGAGAACTTTGTATCCTTTATTTTGAATTAAGTTAATCTGGTGGCTTTCGGCTAGCCCACCATCCTTGACCCTGTCACCTTTGACAGGGGATTTCTCAGGAGTCAATACTTCTAAACATTCAAATCTATTGGCAGACTGAGATCCTTGACCTCTCAGACTGCCTTCCCTTTTCCCTTCTTCTCTTTCTGGAAGAGAGCTCTTATCTCCACTATTGACTTGTCCCACAAGTCATTCATTGAAACCTCCTTTTCTGAGGCTGCTATTTCAGGGCTTTTAACCTCTTCCCATGAGATGGTGCCTTCTGTGGTGGTGCAGATTTGGGTGCCCTTCTTTGAGCACATTATTTTGTGGTCCCCTTGCCAGCCACACTCTTGGCATTTGAGCTTAGGGTTACAGCAATCTTTTGCCATGTGCCTGTCCTTGCCACAAGTGAAGCACTTCTTGCTTCCTTTGGCAGCAGGTGTTTTTGTGGCATTGACCTGGTGGTCTCTGCCCTTGTTTGACCCTTCTTGGCCAAAGTGTTGTTGTCCTGAGGTAATTTTATATGCCTTGATGTTGGTGCCAATCTCCTGGATGGCTTTCATCATTTTTGCATATGTCTCACCCATTTTTCTGAGCTAGAACATGTGTCTTTTAATCTTGTTGGATGTCATATCCTAATCCTAGCCCTTCTCTGCTCCTCTGATTCTCTGCACCTACACTCCTCTGCTCCTCTGCTTCTATGTTCCTCTGCTCCTCTGCTTCTCCACTTTTTGTATATTCTAGTTACGTTACTCTTTGTTCTCCTTATGTACTAGTCTTGCCTCTTAGATTTCTCCGATCCTGTGTTTACACAGCTCCACTTATGTTTCCTTTCCGTTTCCATTTCCCCGGCTCCACTTACTTACATTTTCCATCATTGTCTCTGTACACCACCTCCAACCTCCATATATATACTCCTGTCATGTCACCTGTACTCTAGCTAGTTATCAATCTAGACAATCTGGACTCTTCTTGTGCTTCTTACTCTCTGATCCTCTGAAATCTGAGACCACCAACAATCTGACAAGGGTGCAGCGCTCCGCTCTGAGTTGCTGAAGCCAAAGTCCCACTCCATCCTCTTTTTATTAAGATTTACAGAGCTTCTACAGAGTTTGTCTGCCAAGTCCAACCCGGTCTTAACATTGAAGCATCTTGTCTCCAAGAGATGGATGACATGAAAGTTGGCACACTCTGCTTGTCAAGTGAGAGTGCAGAACTTAGCCAGGTATGTGTGGATGTCCTGATTTCCTTGTTTGTATTTTTTGAGGGTGTTAATCACCCATTCCTTTTTTAGAGTGGGTTGGAACAACCCCTTTATTTCCTTACAGAGGTAACTCCAGTCCATCAACTTGGAGTCTCTGTTGGTGAACTTTCCTAGCTCCATCTCAGCATAATAGCTCCCCTTTATGTCCCTTAAGTGGAAGAGCATGGTATATGCCCAGTTATTTGCAGCTTGTGGATCTGGGCATCACATGCTGTTAGTCAGGTGAAAGTATCTTGGCATGGCATCAAGCCAAGCCTTCATCTTCATCCACCATTCTTTGAACTTGGCCTTGGAACCATTGTAGGTTCCAGGGTCTGTAAAAATTTCCATTTTAAAGCCCCCTAGGAACTCTGTGGTGCCCCAAGATGATCCAGCAATGGCTCCTTGTTGAGCAGTCTCATAGGCTAACTCTGCTTTTCTTTCCACATCCTGGGCTGTGGCCAGGAGCTGTTCATTATAAGCTTGTAAGCTCTGCACTTGTGTTTCCAAGTTGAGGATCACAGCTGTTAGCTGGTCCCAACTATGATTTCCTTGTGCATCAATCAGATTTGACATTGTAGGTGGGGTCAAAGAGGAGTGCTTTTAACTCTTTGATCTTTTTTCTTTTCTTGAATTTCTTAGCAAGAGCATCTACTCTCTGAGGATCTTTCTCAAGTCAGTTTAATCAAGAGTTTATCAGGGCACATTGCTGCTGATCATATTTATATAAAGGAATTTTGGAAGTATAACTAATAGTACTCAATGTGGGTGTAAGGGGATATCTTTGGAAGGCCTCTGGTGACTCCTTGAAGTTTGGTCTTTGTATGTAAGTAGGGTCACACATGTAGTGGCCCTCTTTGAACTGCTCAGTCCAATCACTGCTTTTCAGGGTTGACCTTGTGCATCCTCCGAGTTCTGAGGTATTGTGGTTCCTCAGGGATGAGGTGGGCAAACTCCCTGGGTTTCTTTACCCAAATGAGATCTGTCTGCACACCAACTTCAACTTTCCTTGTGCTACCCTCACTGATAGCCTCCCTGATTATCTTCTCAGCTTTTCTTTCAAACCCCACCCTTCAGAGGATGTTGTTGGGGTTGAAAGTGGACAAGTCTGAAAAGAAAGTAAGATCCTTACTTGGGTCAGGTGATGTGCTTGCCCATCTGTCTTTCTTAACTATGTAGAACTGGGTATCCAACCCAGCCTGTGACTGAACCTGCAAATAGGGAAAGGGACACTGGTCTTGGTTAGCCTGCTTCTTCAAAGCATGCCCCACAAGGCTTGACTACAAGTATTGGCTTGTTGTGCTCACTTGGTAAAGTGACTAGTGTTCTTGTAATAGCTAGGAAACTCTTCTTGCAGCAGAGTTCTTTAATGGTGCTGAGGTAGCTTTGAAGTAGTGAAACAACTCAAATAATGAGAAAGCAAAGAGTAGAGGAAATGACCCTTTGGCTCTTAAAGCTGTAAGCTTGTGAGGAAATCTCCAAGACTTCAAAGCTGGGGACTCCAGCCTTGAAGTCCTGGGGTCTATATACATACTATTCTACTGTATGTACATGTTTGGGTAAATACCATAAAGGGACATCATACCATGATAGAAAGAAAATACATGATTGGCTGATAAGAAAGCATGAGTTATAAAGAAGCAAGTCCATGAGAGAAAGAAGTAAAAAAAGCATGCCTCATGTGATGGGCATGGTGAACACAAGGTGTGATGTCATCATGACATCATACTGTAGATAAGAGATAAGGGTCTAGCCCTTGAGCATGTGACAAGTCACATGACTTGTGGTCTAGACTGCTGATGTAAGCAGTCACATGATAAGTTATGCTGGAAAACATTTAAGTTCCAGTGGTCTTGTGCCAATAGGGGTTTTCCTTATATAGGAAGTCAGGAGTTCAACTCCTGCCATGAGCACATTTTAAATAGTGAAAAAGAGCAATCATAACAAGAAGAGTCATAGAAGACAAAGCCTAGCTTAGATCTGAACTGGTCAAGTTTAACATATCCCAAGTTCTTGATAAACACTGAATCCTTTTAAGAAGAAGATTTCAATGAGCTTGTCCTGGACATACATACTTGTGCACACTATGCCAATCAATATCATTGTGTATATTGCACTTCTCAGTCACAGGATTTGTAGCCATAAAAATAGATTCTTGATTATCTTCACAGATTGGAGTTGGCATTAATTGATATTTGAGTTTCCTCAGTAGAGATCACAACAAAATCACTTGCTTGCTACAATTAGACAAGGCAACATATCTGGATTCAGTGCTAGAGTATGCAATTCTGTCCTGTTAGGATGACTTCCAGCTAAAGATGCCATTTGCTAGTTGTATAAATCAGCCAGTTTGAAAGCAGTGAGTATATGAATTAGAAGCCCAGTTGAAGTTCATGAAGGCAATCAACCTGAACTTGGAGTTACCATTATAGACAAGGGAATAATTTCTTGTTCCCAGCAGATATCAACAGATACAGTATATAGTGGCTCAAAAAACTATCCAGATGTTTGCATGTTTTTCATTCAGCATACCTAAATGCAATAACTCTAATCCTCACCCTAACATGGTTAGTGTATGAGATGAAGTACTTACTCTTGGCTTTCTATCAATACAAGGGTCAAGAGATTTGGTTAAGAGTTAATTGATTGGCAGCAATTTTAAAGTGACAACTCATTTGGACAGTTTTTTGACTTTTGCTTCTAACTACATGTATTGGATTGTAAGATGCTATAAAGTGCTTATAGATCTTATGTAAGTACTCAGTCATGACAATATTATGTAATTGATAATGTGACAACAGATACAAATACTTCTATTACCACATTTCCATTATGAAATTCATCTTCTCTAGTCAATAAACTAATATTAACTTTTTGACTTTTTTGATATTTTCAGAAGGCAGATTGTCTTCCAAATTGGTCTAGGGAAGTCCATAGTAACTGGGGACCTTGAAGGAATGCAAGTGAAGATAGAAATTTCTTATTATGATAGCTGTTTTCTCAAAATTTCTTCTGCTAACAAGTCATTTTAAAATGGCCACCAATCAATCAAATCTTAATCAAATCCCTTGACCCTTGTACCAATAGAAAGCCAAGAGTGAGTACTTCATTTCATACACTAACCATATTAGGGTAAGGATTAGAGTTATCGCATTTAGGTATGCTTACTGCAAAACATGCAAATATCTGGACAGTTTTTTGAGCCACTGTATACTCCCTCTCCCCAGATAAGTGCAAAGCTACCAAAGCTTTCCTCAATGAAAATCTTGCCTCTGGTAAAATCCATCCCTTAAAATCCCCCCAAGCCTTCCCCTTCTTCTTTGTCAAGAAGAAGAATGGTGGACTGTGCCCTTGCTGAGACTATAGGTACCTCAACAAACATACCATTTGGAACATCTACCCCCTTCCCTTAATCTCCAACCTTGTCAACAAACTCTGTTGTAAAGACTGGTGCACCATTACATGTATATCCCTCTTTATTGACATTATTCATTACTCCCTTATTATTGTTTTTGTTCCCTACCTTTTTACTTGTTCATGTATGATGTTACTTACAAGACCACCAGACTTCCGGACTAGCAGTCTTCCAGAAGACCATCAGTCTCTTTGGTATTTCATAGGTGATTCCTCCTCATATTGTTCCTGTTACACTCAATGTGGTCAAGTGTAGGCCTGCAGAGGTTCGAGGGCTTACTGTCACTATACAGCTGACAGGATAAGGGGGGCCTGACGAGGGGATTCCTTGACAGGGAGGCTAAGGCCGGCATAAGACTAATGTTGGGTCAAAGGGGGGTCTGTTCAAGGGTCTTCCTTGGCAGAGGTTCTGGGGACCATTGAGGACCAAGGGATCAACAGGTCTTGGGGACGTCACAGAACTAGCAACGGATCGAGGGTTCAAAGAGAGCATCCACTCAATAGTAGGACGAGGACTGGGGGACCCAAGAGCAACTCCAAGATACTAGGTAAATTGCTGGAGGTCTAAGATAGCAAATACACCTGAGTATTGAAGGTTTATATATGCGAGCCAAATGGTTAAGGGTAGGTCAATGGAAGAAGGTGAGTCAGCGATAGAAAGCAATGAAATCACAAAGAAGCTGAGTCACTACAGAGTGGATGTGATGGCATTGGATAAATGTTGGTAATACAGCTGTGGATGAGTCATGCTAAATAAGTAAGCAGTATTGCAAAGACAATGGTAAAAGAAAGGACCCAAGCGGGACTCGAACAGCGAGGGTCAAGGTCCTTTGACATACATGGTAAGTGGAGTGAGAAAAAGAAAAAGGGGCCCAATGAATCGTAACATTATCCCCATAGTATGGGTGAGACTGCGACGAAACCTTAGTAGTCACCTTGATGAGACCCAGTCTCATTGTCATCAGCTTCAGTGCTGACAAAGAACTTGTAGTCATCTGCTGCTGGTGGAGAGGGGGGAGGAGTAGAGACTCAACAGGGGATCCAGACATTGGGGCGTCGTCCAGATGGGATGGGATGGCCACGGCATGAGGAGGAGGAGTGTGAGGAATGGGGGGACTGGTGCATAGATGAGTCCGAGAAGAAGGAGGTGAATGTGCGAGGGGTTTGTGGGTGCATGGGACATGCACGTTGGGAATGTCCTGGGGACTGCCTGTGGCAGATGGGACATTGATAGAAAGGGCAGAGAGGACAGCGGTGCCCGAGGTGACAGCATTGATAACATGCCTCATGATAGCGAGGATGGTTGGGGGGAAGGGACCATACTCCCTGGTTACCGGCCCAGTAGTCATCGGCATGATCTAAGGCAGCAATTTCTTGGGCAGAGAGTGGTTCAGAGGATGTGGATGGGGTGGAGACATGGTTATCGCCAGTAGTGGCAAGGTTTTGAAGATATTGAGTAACAGTCCCTACTGCATCTTCTGTGCTTCTGTTTCTTTATTTAGACACTACATAACTATATGTATGGTTGAAAGTACCAAACATCACCAATGTTTTGGTCTTATTGGCCCAAGGTGAGAAGTTTCATCTCCATCCCAACAGGTCAGTACCTCCTTGCTTCTCATCTCATTACCCTTTGATGAACTTCCATCACAACCTTATTTATATTTTTGGTTTCATATGTAGAGTTTGGGCATACCTGTTACAAGTAAGTGCAGTCCCAGAGGTTCCAAAGGTTCCGGAACTTGTTTCCACAGTTCCAACACTTCCGAGATACTTTCCCATGGTGCCGAAGGTTCCAGAATTCCGGAACCATCGGAACACTTTACCACTCTTCTACCAGAATGGAAGCCTAAGGATGGGCTCCCCCTAGAATGCTATTGGACTCTATTTCCCGAAGATTATACTCCATATGGTCATATGGAGATCCCCACTCTTGACTTGCCATGTTCCTCTTTTACTCCACTTTTGTAACTCTTGCCATGTGCCCCCAGACTTGCTTTTGTCATGGACCTCTGCTCCTTCTTCCATCCTCTTCCTGATGGTAGTGTTACCCCATTCTGTCCATTGATCTACAAGGCCATTGTAGTGTACCATGTGCTCTGTTCCATCACATTTCCGTTCCAAGATGGCTCTGAGCTGTATATATACTTGATAGTTGTCTCATATGTTCTGTGTTACAATTCGTTGGGCCCCTCTTTTCTTTTCCTACTTCACTTACCATGTACACCAAAGGACCTTGACCCTTGCTGTTCGAGCCCCACTTGGGTCCTTTCTTTTACCATTGTCTGTGCAATACCACTTACTTATTTAGTGTGACTCATCTGCAGTTGTATTACCAATACTTATCCAATGTCATTGCATCCGCTCCATAGTGACTTAGCTTCTTTGCGATTCCATCGCTTTCCATCACTGATTCACCTTTTTCTGTTGACCTACCCTTAACCATTTGGCTCGCATATATAAATCTTCAATACTCAGGTATATTCACTATCTTAGACCTCCTGCAATTTACCTAGTATCTTGGAGTTGCTCTTGGGTCCCCCAGTCCTCGTCCTACTGTTGAGTGGACGCTCCCTTAGAACCTTCGATCTGTTGCTAGTCCTGCGACATCCCCAAGACCCGTTGATCCCTCGGTCCTCAACGGTCCCCAGAACCTCTGCCAAGGAAGACCCTTGAGCAGACTCCCCTTCGATCTGACGTTAGTCTTACACCAGCCTTAGCCTCCCTGTCAAGGAATCCCCTTGTCAGGCCTCCTTGTTCTGTCAGCTGTATAGTGACAGTAAGCCCTAGAATCCCTGCAGGCCTGCGCTTGACTACCTTGAGTATAACAAAAGGTCTAAGATAGCCCTTGATCAGCTATCATCATATAAGCCTCCACCATTGCCCGCCAACACCCCAGAAACCCTAGACCCTATCCCGACCTCGAGTCGTGAAGGGAAACCCTTGACTCGTCAGACACCAACGAACCCTCTTCAGAGAACCCCATCAACACTGATAAAGACCTCGTCATTCCTCAACAGCCTGAGGACCTAGAACTTGCCCATTGACTCTCTGTGGCACTTAGTATCCCCAGAGTACCCACCCCACCGTCCCCAACCACAGTCAATTGCCAACCAGCATTTACCCTGCCCCCACCCCCAGCCCAAGTCACCATGATGGCCAAACCCACTGAACTCCATCTCAGAATCCCCGATGACTTTGATGGCTCTCATGCTGATGCCATGTCCTGGCTATCCACTGTCCACACCTACCTCCTAATAAACAAGGCCATTTACAATGACGACAACAAGAAGGTCGCCTATGCCTTGTCCTATATGAAAAAGGGCTCAGCCACCATCTGGGCCTCTACCTTCTGAGAGGAAGCCATCACCGCCAACTCCTTTGGAACGTTCAATGACTTCCTCACCAAATTCAAGAGCACTTTCGAGCATCAAGACACCAAGAACCAAGCCATCAACTGGCTCCATTCAGAACGTCTTGTCCCTAAGAAAAACAGATCTTATGGTCCTGAACTCACTTGGCACATAGCTGAATTTAGAAACAACATTGCCCTCTTGGGCATCACTGATCAGAATGTCCTGATCAACTACTTTGCTGCTGGCATTCCCCCTCCCCTCTCCCACCGCATCCTCTCCATGGACACGGTTCCCACCAAGGTTGACGAATGGTACTCAAAGGCCGTTCATTTCCAAGTCCAGAACAATCGCGCTCAGACCATCGTTAACCAACACTGTACCCATTCTACCCCCACATATTGGTCTTACCAGACCCCCTCCACCTCCTCCCCTTCCCAGAAAACCCGCGAGCCCGATGCCATGGACGTCGACGTGGTCAATGTCCCCAGACCCCCTAAGCTAACTCCCGAGGAGTGGGAGCGATGCTTCAAAGAAGGATGTT